>SMSR01015370.1:0-14793 GCA_019453355.1 Ceratina japonica | reverse complement strand
TTCATTTATTTATTGGCGAGAATGCATTTTTGCATTTTCCATTTAAGATTATAGAACTCACTGAGCAAAGTATTGGAATTTCAACGCCGAATATTTCTTTTGGTGTGACACCGAAATGTCCGCTTGTATCCACTACTTTCGGGAATATGCTGTACGGGAGATCGAATATATTTATCAATATTCCTGACCAGGCCATAATAAATGGATCATAAAGTCCGGTCGCTGATGCATTCGATGCATCTGTAATGTGTCTCCCTATAAAAAAAAAGCAAAGTTCAAAGTTTAATTTAAACAGAACTCTCTCTTAGAAGTTTCTCTATAATTTAAAAGTATAAAGCTTCATGGATAAACGATATGAAAAAAATTAAAGATTCAAGAAACTGATAATAAAATCGTGTTAAATGAAATTCTCGTTATATAATGATATTTTTAAAATGTAATAATGAAATGAATACCAGTGAGTTTATATAAAAGCCAGCAATCAACACCGCCAAAGACGGCATCCCCATTCTTGACCGCTTCTTGCAAACCTGGCACGTTTTGTAGAGCCCACACTAAGCGCAGAGTGATCTAAATTCCATTATAACATGAGTGATAACTCAAATAAACCATAATTACGTCAAAGCTACGACCAAATTAAAGACAAAATTAATGACTGAATGAATACTATATAGTTAATAAAAGTTTTGTGATTTACTAAAGAATTTCCAAAAATATAGTATTCAGTTCAACGGTATAACTGCATATTCTGTTTAAAAAATGAGATTTCGATGATTAACCAAGACCGTTTCAAATTTCATTTTACAAGAACCACAATATAAAAAATGCACACGTTGAGGATCGCTGAGTTCATTGACATATTTTTATTTTCGGACTCTGGTCCTGTGAAAACCGGTAGATCGGGAACTGAAAAAGGGAAGAGAAAGTGAAAGGCTCATGCAGCTTTAATCAGCAGATATTATCGCGTGGTACTACATACACCGATCTCATGGTAGAACAATTCGTAGATAATATTCGCGATCAATTTGTTCTATTAGTTCGTTAGAATTCATTTTCCTATTTTTGTCTTGTATGCTTTTGATGTAACTATTTATCATTCTGGTTGTTCTCTCTTTGCAAGTGTATTTCCTGTTTTCGAAGTATAAACGCCTTCCTAGAAATGTGATCAATGATCGTTGCCGGCAGACTAAGTTATGCATGTTTTTTATTGTCATTTGCATTAATAAACAAAAAATTTTGCACCCATTCTTTTAACGTTAATGACGTCCATGTTTATGACGTAATGTTCAGGCACATTATCATGAATTATTGATTATTTATTAATTATTGAAAAAAATTAGTTTATGTTTAGCATATTAAATAATTTATACAGAAAATATATAATTTACGGATTATCATCTGTAACTAAAATGTGATTATTCTATATTGTATCTATAATTTTAGTTACAAGCTCAAGTAAATCGGTGATTTCTTCTACCGTGAACAATAAAAAGAGCATTCTTATCTGTAATAAAAAGTCTGCTCTTCACCCTACTCACACAAGTAAATTAGTGCCACAAAACAAATAAACATCGTTATAAAATCTCGTATACAACACGTGAAGATACTGTTTATCATGACAGCCTACGGACATGTATATTTCCATCATAAATCTGTTTCATTTATTTATTGGCGAGAATGCATTTTTGCATTTTCCATTTAAGATTATAGAACTCACTGAGCAAAGTATTGGAATTTCAACGCCGAATATTTCTTTTGGTGTGACACCGAAATGTCCGCTTGTATCCACTACTTTCGGGAATATGCTGTACGGGAGATCGAATATATTTATCAATATTCCTGACCAGGCCATAATAAATGGATCATAAAGTCCGGTCGCTGATGCATTCGATGCATCTGTAATGTGTCTCCCTATAAAAAAAAAGCAAAGTTCAAAGTTTAATTTAAACAGAACTCTCTCTTAGAAGTTTCTCTATAATTTAAAAGTATAAAGCTTCATGGATAAACGATATGAAAAAAATTAAAGATTCAAGAAACTGATAATAAAATCGTGTTAAATGAAATTCTCGTTATATAATGATATTTTTAAAATGTAATAATGAAATGAATACCAGTGAGTTTATATAAAAGCCAGCAATCAACACCGCCAAAGACGGCATCCCCATTCTTGACCGCTTCTTGCAAACCTGGCACGTTTTGTAGAGCCCACACTAAGCGCAGAGTGATCTAAATTCCATTATAACATGAGTGATAACTCAAATAAACCATAATTACGTCAAAGCTACGACCAAATTAAAGACAAAATTAATGACTGAATGAATACTATATAGTTAATAAAAGTTTTGTGATTTACTAAAGAATTTCCAAAAATATAGTATTCAGTTCAACGGTATAACTGCATATTCTGTTTAAAAAATGAGATTTCGATGATTAACCAAGACCGTTTCAAATTTCATTTTACAAGAACCACAATATAAAAAATGCACACGTTGAGGATCGCTGAGTTCATTGACATATTTTTATTTTCGGACTCTGGTCCTGTGAAAACCGGTAGATCGGGAACTGAAAAAGGGAAGAGAAAGTGAAAGGCTCATGCAGCTTTAATCAGCAGATATTATCGCGTGGTACTACATACACCGATCTCATGGTAGAACAATTCGTAGATAATATTCGCGATCAATTTGTTCTATTAGTTCGTTAGAATTCATTTTCCTATTTTTGTCTTGTATGCTTTTGATGTAACTATTTATCATTCTGGTTGTTCTCTCTTTGCAAGTGTATTTCCTGTTTTCGAAGTATAAACGCCTTCCTAGAAATGTGATCAATGATCGTTGCCGGCAGACTAAGTTATGCATGTTTTTTATTGTCATTTGCATTAATAAACAAAAAATTTTGCACCCATTCTTTTAACGTTAATGACGTCCATGTTTATGACGTAATGTTCAGGCACATTATCATGAATTATTGATTATTTATTAATTATTGAAAAAAATTAGTTTATGTTTAGCATATTAAATAATTTATACAGAAAATATATAATTTACGGATTATCATCTGTAACTAAAATGTGATTATTCTATATTGTATCTATAATTTTAGGTACAAGCTCAAGTAAATCGGTGATTTCTTCTACCGTGAACAATAAAAAGAGCATTCTTATCTGTAATAAAAAGTCTGCTCTTGACCCTACTCACACAAGTAAATTAGTGCCACAAAACAAAATAAACATCGTTATAAGATCTGTTTATCATGACAGCCTACGGACATGTATATTTCCATCATAAATCTGCACGATCTTCTTCAACTAGTTAGAGTTAATCTTCAACTTCGGTTATGTAACCGAAAACTGTATTACTGTGTAGTATTATTAATACGGTGTAGTATAAGTATTACTGAATAAATAAATGATTTTTGTCCTGAAACTTCTTTGAATAGAGTAGCAGTGATACCGTTTACGCGATGTATCTTAAACGGAGTTATACAAGTGTAGGATAATGATTAATCGACATGGAAAAACGAGTTAAGAATAAAATTAAAACGTTCTTCTTTATAGCTTTTGGCAAAAAATANTCTGTTTATCATGACAGCCTACGGACATGTATATTTCCATCATAAATCTGCACGATCTTCTTCAACTAGTTAGAGTTAATCTTCAACTTCGGTTATGTAACCGAAAACTGTATTACTGTGTAGTATTATTAATACGGTGTAGTATAAGTATTACTGAATAAATAAATGATTTTTGTCCTAAAACTTCTTTGAATAGAGTAGCAGTGATACCGTTTACGCGATGTATCTTAAACGGAGTTATACAAGTGTAAGATAATGATTAATCGACATGGAAAAACGAGTTAAGAATAAAATTAAAACGTTCTTCTTTATAGCTTTTGGCAAAAAATATTTCGTTAATCGCTCGACCTTATTAAATTCCTGTTTTATCGAAAATTTTTTTCTACAACCTTGATCTTCTATATAATTGCATTATACGATTTGCAATATCACTCGTGCTTCAATTATCGTGTCATGAAAGAATCACCTGTTGGTTCATGAATTTGAAAACGCTGCTAGCTACGTATCTCTTCTTCCTCGTGAATGCGTACAGAATCTGTGACCCCAGTCGCAGTAATTTCATAGTTAACGACCTGTTCCACTCTTTTACCATGCTGTCAGCTCGCAGATCTTTCCACGTGATGAAGCTGAAACTCGAGATTCTTAAATAATTCTACGCCTCTTACAAATTGTACAAGCAAAATTAATAATTCAACAGCTTTGTTTACTTGTGATAATGTTGCCCATCGTTCAAATCCCACGTCGTAAAACTGCTCCGTTGAGTGGAAATACCGAGACAAACTATCGACTTTACATCTATCTTGCTTTCTATTATAATGGAAATTAATGTTTACATCCTTGAGGTTCATACTTTGCTTTATAATTACGATAGTCAGCTTGTTTTACCTCGCAAAGTATTTTTTATTATGTTCACTATAGTGTCCCATAGCTCGTCCGGATCTATTTCCACGAAGCCAGGCTCTGGATGCAATAGTTGGATCTGACGTTAAAAGCGTTACTTATTAATTTATTTATTAATCGAAAAAAGAAATTTTGATAATTCTAAAGGCAGTAAACAGATAGCATTGTTTTGCTGGCGGTTCAAATTCGAAGTAACTGCAGAACGATACAGGGCGTATGTAAGTGGGTTAATAAGCACTCCGGCGAATGTGTCATTAACCGCACGTTGATATATGCACTATTTCGGTTGGATTCGCATGCACATCGAATGGATATGGTCATCGTATGTATATACATATAATGCATTCGAATTCATTTCGTACGAACAGCGTGGAGATAACGGAAAACAAATGAATTCTTTAAGCAATGGAATTTATTCGATAATAATTGTCGTGTTTATGGAAAACCGGTTATTCGCGTCATTGCAATTTTATTAATGATGTTTACATAAAACAGATTCATATTACTCGCATATGAAAGTTTTATTCATTTTCTAAGAATATTACATTTCATTAGTTTATCAACAGTTAACTAGAATTATGGTTCTTTTTTATAGATACGATAACCGTAAAAGTTTAATAAATTAGATTTCCTTTAGTTTTAGTGACTAGAATATACATGTAACAGAGTATATTTTTTCATAATCATTTATCAATAGAGTATTTTTTTCTTTTTAGAGAATTATATACTTTCATAATCACTTATCAACAGTTAACTAGAATTATGATTCCTTTTTATAGATACGATAATCGTGAAAGATAATTTAATGAATCAGATTTCCTTTAGTTTTAATGATTATTATATGTAACAGAGTATATACTTTCATAATTATAATAATAGTACCCCATTGTAATAAAGATATAAATACATATTAGTAGTATAATGAAGGTGTGCTGGTGAAGCGATTTTCTATATTCTGCGATCAATAGAATGCATGCCTTCCAGGGGCTAATGGATTGAAAGCTTATTTATTCAAAGTCTGCGTTTCAATAAGTAGATAATGTTATTTGCAGAAGAATCTTAGTCATCGCATGAATATCTCTACATATTCAGAACTGATTTTAATGTAACATTTCTTATTGACGTGCACACGTGTTCTGAACATGTGTATGCCCACGGCTCAGAATCGTGAATGTGTATGGGTCTACATCCGACGCGACTTCGCAACGTTCTTCAAGGATCTAGTGAAATATTAAACTTTACCGCTTGCACAAATACTTATTCCGACAATGAATAGATACGACCGTAAAACTAACATCATCGATTTGTCCGCAGTTACGTGCACGAAATCTCGAGGTCGGAAGCAGTGAAGTTTGAAAATTGGATACTCCATGTTCGGAGAATGTAAAACCCCGGCAAAATTGATCATCCTGTTTTAAAAATTTATAATAAACGAGTTCGTCAAACCTTTTCAACGGATGAGGCAACGACGTTCGTTTCTTCGTCGAGTATATGAAAACGCACGTTTGTGGTTCCCACATCGAGGGCCCCCACGTATTTCATTATTTTCTTCTGATCCTAGCTGTCCAGCATTCGAATCTACCTTCCCTTCTAATTATATCTGTACTACATCCCACGAGTAAAGAGAGAGAAATACACTACGTCACGGTATCTTACACGATCGCACGAAATCGCGCGGCGGACTGGTGCTTATCGCGTGTGCTGTCGTATATGTACATATAAGCACTATAAGCAGCACAGAGTATTACGCATGCTCTGCGACTACGAGTTTATCGGGATTGCGCCCACGTAGCTACGTAGCGATGGATTTGTCAGTCGAGAGAATGGGCATCATTGCAATTATACCGATGTTGTACCAATGATTATTATAGGAATTCAACAATGTAATCGGTATAACATTTAATGTCATTTTCACCTAACAACGAAAAAATTAGTAGAACGGTCTTATGAATCGGTGCTGATCGTTTTGTACTAGTAATTTAAAATTAAAAATTTATTTTTTAATGTTCAGGACTTTAGACTTCTTAATCTCTTGCCGTACTTTGACGAGTCTGACTCTTGATAACAATTTTAAACCAAACATCACGATATCACGAGTCAGACTCGTGGAAACAAATGCGTCTTCGGCACGGGTTTCGTCGAGCTAAATGTACGACAAGGGGTTAACAAACTTCGTGTTGGTTTCTTCAGATTTGTTCTTCTTGTTAGCATTCTTCATATTTGTTTCTTCAGATCGAAGTTTAGAGTACAATATGAATTCTTTTTATGAGACTTGCATTATGTTAGATAGTGGCAACGAATGTATGAATATAAATAGTGTATACGCTTCTTAGGAAAATGCTTATCTTGAAATTTCTTCTAAGAAACGTTTTGTTTAATTTTTGAGAAGATGTAAATGAGTTATTGTTTAGAGACTTCATTCTTATTAGATACGTGTCAGAGTTGGCAGAGTAGTCGCAAGAGAATTGACGTGACATAAGTTGTTAAATGATGTCTTCTTGCACCTCAGAATAAAATGGAAAACAACTTATCAAATCAATGATTCTACCATGAAGAGCTATGTACAGGGTGCCCCAGACCACCCGTACTTATAAAATCTGAAAAATTGAGTCTTTTGAAAATTTGACAATCTATTCTCTACTAAATCGGGCATGCCCTATCCAATGACGACATTGCCCACTTCCGGTGCAGACGGAAGTCGGCTTTTTAAACTGAAAGTCCATTTTTTAAACTGAACTTACATGTTTGTATGACGGATTCGGATTCTACACCAAAAATAAGCATCTTTTGTTGGAAACATTGTTTTTTAAAACGTCATTTTTCACCTCTAAATGACCTTTACATTTTGACTCGTGTTAAGATGCATATTTTTCACAACGCAGAATCGGTATATCCGTCATGAAAATATGCACGTTTTGTTTGAAGAAATAGATTTAAGGTGTAAAAAATTCACTTCTAGCTCACACCGGAAGTCGGAAATATCACCATTCGATAGGACACATCCGAATTAGTAGAGAATAGCTTTTCAAATTTTCAAAAAACTCAATTTTCCAGATTTTATAAGAGATGTACGGTTGGTTTGGGATACCCTGTACATATCTACGTAATCGTTTAATTATTTGTACTGTATCTGAAAGTATTTGAAAAAGTATTGAACCACCCTGGGGGCGTCTCGTCTCGAGTTTCACTGGGCGTCTGATAACCATTTGGTCCCGGAACGAAAATCGTTCAGTCAACTGGTGGCTCTCGTTCGATTTTCATCAAAATGAGAATAATAACAGTGTTCGGTTTTCTCTCCCTTGTTTGCCAGAGTCGTTCGGGTAAAGTGTAATATATCTTTTTCGCGTTAAGAATTTCACTTTATCTTCGCATACTTCTTTGGCAGAATCTATACAGTTCCTTACCGAGTTTGCAATGGAGTGCAAAGACATTGACCGTCCGTCGCCAATGTTGAGGCTGAAAAGACATCTCTTCTGCGAATACGACAATACCGTTCGACCAACTTCTTCTCATCAGATCGCCAACAACGTGACGATGAAACTTCTGCCCAAAATATTGGAGTTTGTAAGGATTGACCAGAGACTGTTTAAGACTACTTTAATACGATTTTAAAATCGGAATTTCTCGATCTCTTTAGGAGGAGTGGAACGGCAAGATGACGTTACATAGTTGGATGACGCTCGTAAGCGACGTTTACTAGCAGTTTAATTTAGACGTTTCTTCCTCTGGGCAAAAATTCGAGTATATCTTTTTGTAGATCTGGAACGATGCTCATTTAACTTGGAACCCCAGTGATTTTGACGGACTCACTTATCTTCACGTGAAAAGCGAGGATATTTGGGTACCCGATCTTGCTGTTTATAATTCGTAAGGACGACTGGTTATTACTTCGTACTGGCAACAAATTAGTTCCTTTCTCCAATAAGGATTTTTTGTCGTATTCCCTAGACGTATAAATTAACTCGGTGTAGTCCGTAGACTTTTTTCAGAGTGTATTCGATACGAAATTGCAATTGATATCATTTTATAAACAGTGGCGATATGACATTAGATCAAACTGGTATACCACGGACGACGTGCTTAGTCTTCAGTTCAGGATCTGTCAGTTGCGTGCCATCGTTAAGGCACACTGCAAAATGTGTGACGGATTTCTCTTCGTGGCCTTATGACGAACACAATTGTCGAATTAATTTCGGTTCGTGGTCCCATTCAGGGGAGGAAGTGAACATTCTCATGGACAAGAAAGGGGTAATTGCGTGCGAGTCGAATAAATCGAATTGCCGATATTATCTTTCACGTTTTCGATTTCCTTTTTCAATTAGTATCAAATGGAGGGATATACGAATAATACTCAATGGGAATTCAAAGTGAAAAACGCGTACAGAGTATCGAAAAAATATAAATGCTGCCCGAACGATACTTATCCGATGGTCGTTTATGAGTTCGTAATAACTCGACATTATGGTATGATGCACACCACGTACGTTACGCCTGCCATAGCAATGATGTTGCTCACGTTAACAGTATTTTGGTTGGACTCACGGTCCACGGAGAGATTGGCTGTTAGCAGTATGTCTTTGATCTGTCATATGCTTTGCATTTTCGATTTACATTGGCAATTGCCTCATAATGGTACTCATCCACCTAATATATGTAAGTTTTTAACATTATACACAAGTATAACATTTTTACATAGTTTTTTGTATAAATGCAGTACTCTCTATTATATTCTGGTTGATTGCCAAGTTGTATGCAATCAATATAATAGATAACTATGAAATCTTTTCAGTACTTTTCTACAGAGATTCGTTAGCTTTAGCTGTGTTCGCTTTGATATCAACCGCTCTACTTCGCAAATTACATGAGATGAGCGTTGATGTGCCATATTGGATATCAACGACCACGTCGTTCGTATTGAGCAACAAGGCTGGTCGTTTCCTCGTTCTCACCGACCACGAAAGATTATCGTCGGACGGGATACTAGCTGGGGAGAATGAGGATAACAATGATTTACCGAAATCTGAGATTAGATCTAAGGATTCGTCCTGGAGACATTTCGCTGTTATAATCGAATGGCTCTCGCTCTTCGCCGTGATCTTCACTTACGTTATCATACTAGCCACTCTTGTGCTAGCTTGAAAATCAATCTTTTTTAACATTGAACATTATAATTAAACATTTTTAATAAACAATCATTTCCAGTGATCCCTTTTTGATTTGTCATCGTCTTACTATACTAATAATTATTTTCTTAAATGTTTTTGGAGTACGGCAGTATGTCAATATTTCAACAAATTTTTAATAAAGTAATTGTGTTACATTCCTTTTTAATTTTCGTTTCGTTTATTTGACGTCTGATAATTTAGTTTCATTGATAAATGTGCGTTATTATATTTTAATATATGTAAACTAAATCGGAACATAAAAATAAAAAGTTTTTTAATTATATACTTCACTTAACTTGTTACTACAATGATACTAATAATTTATATATCTCAATTGATAAAAAATTAGTTCCTTAATTTTATATTTCACAATCTGTAAAACTTCTTCTTAAGATAATTATGCCTTTATTATTGTCAAGGTGATTTAAAGCAATCATAATTAATTTTTCAAAAGTAGTTTTTCGGAAATCATTTTTTTTTAATCTCTCAACTATAAACATCGCAATACATATTATAGTGTATGTTGTAAAATACTTTTCTAAATAATTAATGATGGCTACTACGATCGTAAGAAGGTGAATAAGAATCAAGATTAAAAGGTAAAAAAATTGAAAGACATGTTGAAGACAATTGATCTAAAGAGTGAATTCAAATTGAGAAGAGATTTATTCTTTTTTATCTAATAATATTGAAAATTTTAACTGATAAGTGGGTAAACGATGATAATAGAAGGGGGCGGTTTTCGAAGATCTCGGTTTAGTATTTCATTGGGCGTACGATTAGACTCTCCTGGACCTGTCGATCTGCAGTCGTTGTAGATCTGTCGGTTGGTCCGTTGCTATTTCGTAGTTAAATATGAAGATTTTCTTTTGCATCTTATATATGATCTTCTTGTTAAGTGAACAAGGATTTTGCCACTTCTACACGTGTAAAAATATCGCAAACAATGCTCCGATTCAAGTGTTAAAAGAATATCTATTCTGTAATTACGATACGCAAGTTAGGCCTATTCAAAATCACAGAAACGCCACTGCAGTTGATGTGACAATGGAAATACAGCATTTTCAAGTCGTGAGTAATCTCGATTAATAATGTGATAAATATTGAGTTTCAATTTATTAATCAATTGTTCTACGTTAGGATGAATACTCAAGTACCGTTGATTTCGAAGTGTGGCTAAAACTGGTGAGTGTAGTCATTTAAGACGTTTAACAGGGAAATATACATTTGTTTAATTGATGAGTTATAGACGTGGACAGATAGTCACCTTACGTGGAATGCGTCGAAATATGACAATATCCGTAATCTTCACGTAATGAGTTATGAACTCTGGGTACCTGACATTGTGTTGCACAGCGAGTGAGTTAATTTATATGAGCCAGATTTTCTTCGAAAGCGAGTACTTAATTCTGAGCTATTTTTGTGTGTTCAGTTCTCCGGTTCGCATGATAAATATCTCGAAGCATCGTACATAATATATTAGCTTCAATATTTATTAGATCACTCGCGGACGGTGATACGGAAATGCCAGTCAGCCCTTGCTTGTTAGCAAATGACGGTCTGATACTCTACGTACCATCGGTAAGGTACACAACGCTTTGCGATTCTGATCATACCTGGTGGCCTTACGATGTAATGGATTGCTATATACGCTTAGCTTCTTGGTCTCATAACACCAGTGAGATCGATATTAAACCAGATCCGCATCCGTATTTACCATTCAAATCAGTATGTATATTTTGTTGGATTGCATATTAAATTTCAATGATACATTTTCAATAAATTAATTTTATTATTAATAATTATTAGATCACAGGGACACAAGATGCAGAGTGGGAAGCATTAGGATTGTCGTTGAATACTAATGTAATAGATTCTAAATTTGGTATAGATTTTGCTAGTGAATTAATGTCCTACCGCATTGTTTTAAAAAGATCTTCTACCATGTACAGCGTATCGTATGTGACTACCGCCATAGGTTCGTAAACATTATCAAAAGCGTCTGTAATAAATTAACACGTCCCGATAAAAATTATTTCTTTTGTATATATAGTGCTAATGTCAGTGACGCTGATCGTACTGTGGCTAGAGCCAATGACCAAGGAACGTATGATAATAGCAAACGTTAATTTTGTTCTACATCTGCTTTGTATATTGGACTTGCACTGGAAGCTTCCTTTTAATGGGTCTCAGACACCAAAGTTAAGTAAGTTTTTTTTTATCTTTTACGACGTAAAGTGAAAGTCTGGAAAAAAAGAGTCTTATAAAGCTAAGACATTATTTCACTTTTTAGTTCTGTTTTATGAGAAGTCTCTTGTCATAACTACTTTCTCTCTTATATTGACTGTCGTTCAACGACATTTGCAACGATTGACCACCGACGCACCTAAGTGGATATCTTCGGCGACGATTACGATTTTTAATAGCAGAGTAGGTCAAGTATTTTTAGTGAGTATTTTAGATCCGAAAGTATCGGCCAGAATCGAATTAAACGCGGACGACAATACAAATCTGGTATCCCTCGAGAAAAGGGAATCTACTTGGCAGTACACCTCTATCTTGATCGGATGGTTTGCCTTCTTAAGCGTCTTCTTCACTTACATTATTATGCTGATTCTTTATTTACCGACGAGCACGTCTGGGAATCCTCTTACATTAAATGTCTGATTTCTGGACGTTTTCTTTTTTAAAATTGTAATACAAATTATACGTGTAAGAAAATGTAAAATATCAATGTACAAATGCAATGTTTGTAGTTCATTGACGAGCCTATTGTATTTCTAAGATTTAAAGGACGTAAAGGTCTCAACAAAACGTGTTGTTTTTCTTATAAATACATTTATTCGAGTCCATTTTCATCAGTGTTAACATTAGTCTCAATTGGTCATGTTGAATTAAAAAGGACGTAAAGGTCTCAACAAAACGTGTTGTTTTTCTTATAAATACATTTATTCGAGTCCATTTTCATCAGTGTTAACATTAGTCTCAATTGGTCATGTTGAATTAAAAATCTTCCTTATACACATAAGTTGTACCAATAAAAAAAGAATGTTATACATTGAAAGTACTCCGTGAAAATTATTTTAAATAAGATTTTACATACACCTATTTATATACGGCGTAATGACATGTAGATATAATTGTAGCGAATGATAAAATTGTAAATTTCTAAAAGTGCAGTTGCTAATAAGTGCTAAACGTAAAGATAAAAAAATGTGTTTAGTAATCTATTGAACTTCTTATATTATATACACGTCTCAGTTTAACATTCATGCAAATTACATTTACTGCACATAAAAAAGAAATAAGAGAGCTGCCTGGCTTGTCTATTCTTATTTTTAGAGAACAATTCGATGCAATGATGCACGTTGTAAATCTATTGAGAGTCACAGAAAATATCCGATATGCAGAGATTACGTGATTATTGAAATGCCTGTTGCTAAAGTAGATGAAGGAGATACAGTAGGGCAATATGAAGTGGCAAAATTTCACTGTGATTGATAGAGCAGATAATTTTTTAGAAGCCGTGGAAGTGGAAGCGAGTCGACTGCATTCTTTTTAGTATATTGCAATATGGCGTCACGGCAGGCACTTTGTAGCGTGGATACTGTTAAATCATATAATATTTAGACAAATAAGAAATATCGTCACATAGATATATTTATATCTATGAGGCAAAAGAAACATACCTCCATATAATTGAACTATTCTGACTTGTTTTGTAGTACCATATACATCTACCACAACACGTAAAGGCCCTGCCTTATAAGGTATGTCTTTTCCACATACACCCTGATCTTCACCATTAATTATGAAGTGCATTTCTGCCTTATCAGAACCCGCCTGTGGCACATACATAATTCCAATGCGACTACCTGCATCTGTAGGTAGAATGCTTGGGGAAGTGTGTATCGTATTTGCTCGGAGAGCATTAAAAGGAATAATTCCACGAGAAGTTTGCACATGTACACCATCAGTGATTAACTTCTTTTCTTTTGATAGTATTCCTTCACCTGAAAATATATAAAATATAAAGTATAGTTTTCAAGGCTTGAAATTAAATTAAAAAAATTTCTGAGGTCTCACCATAAGTTAGCCCAAAACTATCCCATATAGTATGAGTCTTAGTAATAGCAAATATCCATGTATTGCCCAATTCTGAGAGATTAGGCATAGCAAACTGTGGCAGACTACTGTTTATACAAGCTGGATCTATGAGAGTGAGACCTAATCTCATGTCTCCGCTCCATCCTCTTTCAGTCTTCTCAATTTCCACCAAGAATATTTCACCTGGCTGCAGTGGTTTTTCACTAAATGCTAAGGAGTCTGCGAAACTGGCTGTACGATAGGCCACAGTATTATCTTCGAGGAGCATAATATTTTCCCCGTGAATGGGGTGAAACCTGGTAGCTATATTTCTTGATCTCGTAGACATCATACTGTATTATAGTTAGTAGTAAAATTGACACTGAGAACTGGTACTATCACTTTTTGATTATTATGTGTCAAGTGGAGTCTGTAGAAATCCGTATCGGCAGACGTACGAGAGGAATAAATGAAAGTGCTCCGATATTTCACAGAAAATAACGTGAGTGCACTTTCGTTCGATCGGTTTGAATTATACATTTGTGTGTTTTCGATACAGGGTTACTTGAGCAGCCTAGCGGCTGCGAAAGGTTAGGCGCATACCTGAACCACTGTTTCATTAAAACTACAGTTTAAAATTTATATTTTTACACCGATTTTATGCATACGCGCAATCACTTCAGCAGTCTTATTACGATAAAAGCATCGAATTCGATTCTCCTACTTATTCGAGTTAAAGATTTCAGATCCTGATCTGACGGACAATAAACGGGACAAACGAAACAGAAACAGCTGATTCGATATGTGTTGATATACATAAATGTGCGTGTATGTGTACGTATATATACCATATGCAAATTACTGGTCGGATTGGTCGGAACTGCAAAGGAAAAGTGAGCATTGCCTTTTGATATCCTACAAAAAAGAATGGAATTTATTTAATGATAAGTTTAAGGAGAAAGAAATCGCGATATTAATATAATACACAAAATTTAAGGAACTTACAAAAAAGAAGACAAAATCAAGTGTTAATAAATAGAACATGATTTTATCGATGAAAGTAATTTTTATT
>SMSR01015369.1:42569-60272 GCA_019453355.1 Ceratina japonica | reverse complement strand
ACGCGCGAGAACAAAGGCATGAGAACTCTCAGTTTCTCTCTGATAGTACCTCCTCTGTGTCTGTTTCATTCGTGTTTCGAAATACGTGTTAGTATCAATCGATGGAAGTATGGAATACGTGGTGTACAACTGGTGGTAGTGTTACCAACAAGCAGTAAAATGCTTATCAAGTTCTTTTCGACGAAATAATNATTATTGGAATTCCATTGAAATGTTATCATTCGACGTACGGTCGAACGCTGATATTAGCCGCATGAAAGGGGCTACTTCTTGCGGTGTATAAAAATGTTCCATTTTTTTTTACAGATTAAGACTGAAAGATTTGTCTGTTTGAATGCGTAACTATTTAATTATATTATCTCTCTTTTCAGATACTGCTCTGGGGAGACGAAAAGTTAGACACTTATAGAATAGATGGATGCGAAGAAGCTTGTCCAATGGAAAAATTCTTGGACATCGTAAAGGACATGCTTCCTACCGAACAAGAATTTAATCATAAATGGGATTATATATCGAAAGAAGAATTAAAACAATTGTACGAGGAAAGAATGAATTTGAATTAAGTATTTATTATTATATTACCATGTTTGAGAATTAAATTTTTATAGTTGCGCTAAAATAAATAGATGCAATTTATTTTTGAAGAGACGAGAAAATAGAGCTTATGTACGGTGCATTATGGTATAATAATACCTACATATATTTATAGAAATATTTATTATGTATGAAAATGAAAATATATTTTATGCAACTAATATTTCTAAAGTTAAAACTCCTTACTGCCACTTTTTAATAGTACCTCCTCTGTGTCTACTTCATTCGTGTTTCGAAATACGTGTTAGTATCAATCGATGGAAGTATGGAATACGTGGTGTACAACTGGTGGTAGTCTTACCAACAAGCAGTAAAATGCTTATCAAGTTCTTTTCGACGAAATAATCTTAATCCACTAATGATATCAAAATACGTAAATAATTTATTCAGAGTTTTTTCTAATTTAACATTCATATGTTAAATGTATTCATTAGGTTTACTTAGTAATGCAGTTATAATTTAAAATATTTTCAGTGCAAAATGTTGGAAGCTTCTCTCTGTCTAAAATCTCTAAATACTTCTAAAAACGCGATCTCCCATTATTTTATTGCTCCACGTGCGTTCGAATTATTTCTATCGTACTCGCCAAGTGAACGTCTGTCACGAAAGTCACTTACACAAATTCCGTCTTTGTCCAAAGTGCATAATTTCTCCGGCTAGAAAGATTTACATCCGTATTTACGCTTTCGCTCCACCCGGGGGAGATCGCGAGCTATCGACTCGCGGGGCCTAAGCTCGAGCGCAACGTCGGCTTAACTACAAATGATCATAATACATACAAACAAGCGCAAACGAGCGTTTGAGCGGTATAGAATAGTCAGAATTGTCATTAAGCCCCGAGGATGGTCCCCCGTTGGGACTCGTGGGATCTCCCGGTTGCGTCTCTCTACATGCACGCGCCTCCACCGTTCGACCGAATCCAGCCACACCGACGTACGCGGACGCACACCAACAGATCTTTCGATTCCCTCGATTCTTGCGTTCGACCCCGACAGATCTGATATCATCCACCGCTATCCCCAGGGCTCTCACTCATCTGCCGACAAAAGAGCATCTGCGCCGATCCGATCTGTAATGCTGCTGCAACCTGTTCACAAGTAGCTTGGCCCCGTGCACAGCATGAATTCATTATCAGTCTAGTATAAACATATTGCCACTGGAATCGTGAACGGGGAGCCGCTGTCAGTGGCGGAAGCTACGTGCCACCAATCCGGCTGGTGGCTCCTATCTATTATCCGTCCTACCCCCGGGGCCCTCCTATCCGTTCCACGGCTTACCATTCTTTCATACGTCAATCAGCTTATGGAAAATTGTGATTTAGTCAATTTCAGCCGGGCCGAGATCCGTTACTGACGTCTGCTGAAAGATAGTTACGTACGAGTCTACGTTTTACGAGAGGATGGATCGTCGCTCGGAATGTAGGGTGGTTTTTCGAGCATATTGACTTAATTCAATCGCATACTAGCATGTACAAGATATAAAGGAATAAAAAGCTGTGATTACCATATCATTTTCTTTTATTTCGGAACAGCAATTATATCCCTACGTTCAACATAATTTCTGTGTTTCAATGATCGCTGATTTGTTCTGTCCGTCACACTTTCGGTGCCTTAAAACTTTTCTCGTGTCAAANGCTGTGATTACCATACCATTTTCTTTTATTTCGAAACAGCAATTATATCCGAACGTTCAATATAATTTCTGTGTTTCAATGATCGCTGATCTGTTCTGTCCGTCACACTTTCGGTGCCTTAAAACTTTTCTCGTGTCAAACGTTGGTCACCCTTTAAAACACTCACCCCTCATATTGTTCGCGAAAACGCGATGACAGCTGCCACTCAGCTACCTACGAGCCCTTAGCCACGTCCGAAATTCTTGTTCTCTAAATATTCTTACTCTTTCAATTATAAAATGAATGATCGTAAACATAGTCTCTTAAACGATTCATCAAATATAAATACGACTATTCTATTCGTGTACCTATTAAAATATTCTGTATCAAAAATAATAATCATTTCGCTGCGGGAACTATTACGACGCATGAATAAACAAGAATCTTTTGTAATCGTTATGCCAATTCTCGGCCAGGATTCTACTACGATACTTTACCTACTGACCGAACATTAAAAATGATACATTAGTCGGCATTCAGACTTGAAGATAATTCAATTATCGTCGTGACAATTTCGGGTAATCGTTTTTAAAACGGCGGCTCTCTCGTTACGGGAACCCTGTAAGTAAGTTGTTTACCTATTTTTCGGCCGAGGCTCATGGATAATAAATTTCCACCGCGATTCGGTGGCGGAGAATCAAAGTAGCATCGTTTGGCCGGAAAAATTGTTGCCAGACGCGGCTAATATAGCGAGGCGTACACGTACGCGGGCATACAAGGCAACACACGTGTATGTGGTCAATGGCGGGCTGGCTGTGTATGCAGGAATTGCGGTGGCAGGTGACGGCGTGTTGTGAGCTGCATAATGAATAATGCCAAAGCCGAACCACAAGCCGTTCCTGTCCTTCCACTTGGCTGACTGAATGACAGCCAGTCTAGGAAAAACCGCTGATTGGCTGTACATGTTCCTGGCTCTCGTGCCTGTCACATTCTCTGTGTCTACCTATGCGGGGGTTCGATCGAAATCAAGCTGCACGTCGAGACTGATTTTCGTGTTCCCGGCGAATTCGTTCGACTCCTTTGCTTACTTGCGAATATCGTACTTACGCGAGTTAGGCACCGCGTCACTTCATGGCCGTATCTCGGCGGCGAGATTAAAGAACGCGTCGCAACCCCCTGGAATTCGAACGTTTCGACGCGTCACAGTTCGCCAAACGATTGTATCGGTACTAGGTCGATGGGAAAATGAAAATGTGAGAGTTTTTATCGGGCGGCTATGTAAATTTTGTCGTTTCAAATTTACCACGCAGAATGAATGTATAAAATGCGATGAGATATTCATAAACAAAGGTGCAACCAACGTGCGCGGTGTTTCTAAAGTTTTCCTAGCACTTTCGCGTATACGGTGCCACATCTGAAGCTGTATGGTCGATGT
The DNA here is from genome assembly GCA_019453355.1 of Ceratina japonica. NCBI lineage: Eukaryota > Metazoa > Arthropoda > Insecta > Hymenoptera > Apidae > Ceratina > Ceratina japonica. The sequence continues at coordinate 56,631 of SMSR01015369.1, read as the reverse complement.
GATGTTGTTACTGCCACGATATAAATTATAATTAGCGGAGCCCGTAATACCCTTTGAATAAATAATCAACGAGTAGCGGCAACTACCCGTACGCTCGCCTCCATTTAAGTCAAGGTCTCGGAACTCATTTCTTGTCACACCTTTATGATCCCGTTAAACAGAAATTTACACAGCGGCTGCACCTCGGAAACTGAATAACTGCATACGCCAATTACGCGGAGAGCGATGACGTTCTTCGCTCTGAATCGAATTTCTGTCGATACGTTATTGATACATCGGAGGCATCGACTCTTCGATCAAAATTTTAATATCGATTTCTCCCGTTGAAATACATTTTGTTTCTGGCGGCAAACACTTCCCAGAGAGAGATACCTAATTATTTATTTATCGGGAACCCATCAAAAATTAATGACCGTAATTTTAAACACAAATTCAAGGTATTGAAATACGCGAGTGAGACTTGTCTGAAAGGACACCGTGAATCCTGGCTTGCAACCCTCCGATAACCGTGACGGTGCTCGGAGAATCGAAAACTACTTTAAAGTAATTAGAGGATTGTCAACCCATCCCAACCCATTGCCTGTTCCCATTAGGGATGTTCTTCGAGTGCAGATTCGAGTGGGATGAACGTGGAAAATCCCAGCCCGAACCCTCCCGCATCAGGAATCAGACTAAAATTCCAGCTGGATATCATTTTAAGCGGTGGAAGGTGTTCGATCAATCGTTACTCTACACGTATAGAATTCGTAATACGTACATCGGAGAAGTATGTCATTTCTAAATGAAAGGAAGAGTTCGTTCAGTTTTTACGTATAACAGAAAGAAAACTTTTACATATGGCTCTGACTGACATTTTTAATGTCTGATTGTAAAACGTATTAATAAACTATAAGTAGGAGAACTATAGCCGATGAATAATTCCGAAGATAAATACTTAGTGTAACAAAATAATGCATCGTATCTAAAAATGTCGTGCCTTCCGCATTACTATTGAAAGCGACATGAATGTTTCATACGTAAACTCATAACGGAATTCGATAGCTATTCTATTCTTCAGTCAACTTTTAATTATTCTCTTGAGCAAATTTAAAATATCTTGCGCTCGTTATAGACTTTCAGAAACATTTTAATTCGAACTTTAAGGACGCGATGGAATCTGGTCGCAGGGAGAGTCGAATCGCGAGTAACTATAATTGGAAATAGCGGTTCGAAAAATTTGTTCCCGTTTCTCGTAGCGGGAAAAAACCGGTCGATATCCGTAACGGAATTTTCCGATACCCTTTGTCTGGCTCCGGTAACAAACGGCGGACGGTCTCCAAAAGGACTGTCCGGGACTGCTCTTTCTTTGCTATTCGTCGAATTCGAAATAGTACCGCGGTCTCAGTTTCGTAGAACGATCCTTGCACGCAAATTGGGTTCAACGTGAATACTTAATGCGAAACTGTGGTCGAGCAGGAGTCAAGGTGCAGTGATGGGAGACAGAGAGGAAAAGGTCGTTTGGCGTCCGTTCGAGGTGCCAACTTAGTTAGATCGCCTAACCGGAGACTTCGCACGGTACGCCGTGCGACATATCATCGACATTTTCTTCGCTCCGTTGCGGCGTCCGAAAATTTTATTACGAGAAACTAGAAATAATTCCGTGCGTTCGATGATTAAACGATCTCCGAGGGCCGAACGGAAACGTGCGATGTAATTTTTAGTATTGTACCAGCGGTGAATTAATTAAAAATAACGTTGACAGCGGTGACGTATAAAAGTAATAGTGCGCGTAGGTCGAGCCCCGGGGGAATAAAGGAAGTCGGTTTCATTGGAATAATGTACGTACGGCGCGGCATAATGTATAGAAGTAAAGAAAACTTTCTGTTTGATTTTATGGCAACATCCTTTTATCGAACGAGATACTGAAGGTACATCTCACATATTAAAGCAGATCCTGTTTCTAAACCCGCGCGATCCGTATTCCGGCGAAATCAGAAGAATATACGATGTAAATGGCTCTTGTTATTTGATAGGAAGTAAGTTGCTCTCTAAGTGAATCACAAATTGGAAAATTGCAAATGTATCGTGTCCAGAGCTGCTTTCCATCCGTCATTCTTCGGATCGAAAGGATAAGTCGGCATTATGGAACCATTAAAAAAAATGTTTAAATCTGTCGGCGAGGAGAAACGCGTTGAAAAACTAGACCGTGGCCGGTAGTAGTCGCGTCCTTTCGCCGTCGCGCGTCCTCCGAGGAAACAAAACGATTAATCCGGCGAGGCACGAGGCGGAAAAAGTTTCATGGGTCGAGGAGGAAGCAAAAACGGACACGGCGTATGCACGGTTTAATTAAAAAGAAAGACTGCAGCTCCGGTGGAAAGACGTAATAATCGTGAGGGAAGGACGATGCTTATCCTCTAATACAACATTCCGGACGTCCTCGGTATCGTGGTCACTGCAGTCGCATTAGTTAGGACTAACAACGCTGGCGGACAATCAAAAGCTGATGGACCATGATTCGCTATGATAATGAACCATGAATATGGCATGAGGCGAGTGAGCTGGGGACGGCAACTCCTCGCTTCGCTCGCTAGCCTCTATACTACCGCGGCCGATGGTCGGGGTTAAAGGGAGCTGAAGTGGGAATATGAAGGGATGAGAAGAGTCGGGCCACCGATGCGCGGTAATACCTCTGTTGACGCTCGGATTAAAGTCTTTTTCGGCCCACGCATCGAACGGGTTTCATCGGTATCCCATCGCTACGTCGATCCTTTCTGTCACCGTACAGAGTTATCCCTTACATCTCCTATGCAATCCTGCCTTCGCCGCTAAGTGCGGAATCCAGTGCGATTTACCGCTTCCTCGCTCATCGCGGTCGAGTCGCAACGACGAAAAGGTACCTTTACGGTGAACAGGAATCGTTATGAGTACGAGCAGTTTTGGTAAAACTAGCCGAGGAATTTCTCCGAAAGCTCTTATTTTAAGTAATCATACATTCTTTTCAATTGAACGATACATATAATTGTTTTAACGCCACTCACATGATCATTTCGCGTGCCAATATTCGTTTAATGAAATGGGAGTATATTCGTACTGTCTACGATGGAAACGAGGTATCGTCCAAGATTGTAAACTATGGAAAAGTGCATAAAGCAAGACCGTGAACGCTGTTGGCGATACGAGGGTGGTCGGGGGTTGGATCGCATCGTAAAAGCGATTTAAGGGTAAAATAAGCAGGAGCGGTTGGTCGGAGAGGGAGGGAAAAGGGTGGCAGACAGAGGAAGGCGAAGGAATATGCGTGCACGCGAAGCTGCGTGCACTGTATAACCGCGGGAGCCACTGTTTCAGCGTTTCACAGAGCGGAGCGGAACCGAATGACTGAGCGAGGGTGCGGACTCGCGTGGCCCGCATTGGCTGCTGAATTATATATGAATGGAGCGTAAGGGCTGTTGCCTAGCAACCGCATACACCACGTTAAGACAAAATGGAGAAGCACGCAGCATCCGTGCGCGGGCTTCGCTGCGTTCTCTGCCCGTCTTTCTTCCACCCGCGCCGGCTCTCTTTCCCCTTTCGCCGTGACGCCGTTTTGCCGTCGTTGTCGGGGATTTCGAGCAAGACGCTCTCCTCTCTCTCTCTTGTTTGCCGTGCCTTTCTTCCTACCCCGTTTTCCGTCTTTCCCCGCCGACGAACCACTTTGCTTCCGCCGGCAATGAAGTTCCAAAGAATATTCTTTCCCCGATTGACTTTTGATTGCGTCTCGCAGCTTTCAGATATTTTCTTTTAACGTCAACTATGAAATCACGAGGAAGAAAAAAGTCATGCGAACGTGCCCTGACAAATTCATCTTTAAAATCGACGGAAATTAATTTACACTTCCATTGCCTCGCTGTAATTATATAATCGTAGTGAATGATGGTCGCTTCAAGAACATAATCAATCCTTTTCATCTCGCCGAATCGATACGGCGATGTCGAGGTACGCGAATTTTTTCCAAATTTTAGCCCCGCGTTTTCCCAATTTTTTCCCCATCCGCTGGTTCCGTTTTGTTTAAGTACATGCGTGCGCATTAAGCTGATAAGTAGACGTATCTTTGACGGGAGCAATGGACGTCCATTAGCAAGCTTTGTACCGATCTCTGTAGCCTCCTACCCCCGCGCAAACCCCACCACCCTCGCTACCCCGACCATTATGTCCCGACTATATCGTACGCGGCGAGCCACGTACTGTTCTTCTTCCCATGAGCGCCATTATTCGTTCCTTCTCTCCGTCTTTGAAATATGCTCAGGTTGTTCCACAGTTGCTCTCGTATGGATCTTGATCTCGTACAATATTACCCTCGATATTAGCGTACGTCAAGATGAATAAGTTATTTCTACGTATTTCGGTTTCTAAACGATACACACCTTTTTCCCTAACGAAATTCTGTTCGATCTCGTTCGAAATATTGCGTATCGTAAGGCGTGTACAGTCAAATTCATTGCCATGAGTCGGAGTTGGTAATGAATATGAACGTAAGTAAGCCCGCGTCTGACTAGTTACGCGGAGCGACTACTTAGGAGGAGCAGCGCGTCGGTCCGTTCCGCGACACTTCCACTTATCGGCACGAAGCGTCAAACGACCGTCGAAACGGGTATAAATCGATCCTACTGCGTAAAGTAATTATCGAATCGTTTTCTATCAAAACGTGACGTCGGATTGACTACTTGAAACATTTTTAGTCGAGCCGAGAGGGAGGATGATATTCACAACGTTATTACTCATTTAAATTCTCAGAATTCAACGGAATTGCAACAGAAATTTTTTATTTCCAAAGTAAAATTACAATTTATACTTTGAGTTACAGTCTTTCGCACGTAATTGGATTTTTAATGCAAGGGATTTTAATAATATCACTCGGGTTCTGTGCTCTGTACGTTGTCAAGTTCGTAACGCACTCTGCATATTTTATATTTATTAAGCAAGCTCGCCTTTTTGTGCAAAATATCGTGCCGAAATTACCTTTGAAAAATATTGCTTCTTCTCGATTCATTTGTATCCGCGTAATCCAATGTTAATAATTGTCCTCGTGCAAAGGTTAATAACTTATGACCGGTAAACACCGAAAGTGTCGTGCGAGTTTGTCGGAAAAGAGGACTCGGAAATCAATTTTCCCCGGAATATTCATCGATCGGACAGCCGATGGAGCTTCTCCTCCCGCGAGCATCGTCTCTCATCTTTCTCCTTCGCAATCCATTTGAACCGGTCCTCTCGGAACCTTTTTTCATCCACGGGATCACGTGACAGATCACGGTCGCTTCTTGGTGACACGCGTAACGGCAAGAGGACGACGGCTCGAGCCCCGGCGAGCAAGCCGATCATCTCAAATTACAAAGGGTATCGGAAACGGATTTATTTCGCCGCCCTCTTCCACTCTATTATACGCTTAATAGCCCGTCTATAAGCTTTCGACGAACTTCTCCGCGACCGGTCCATTGTATGCCACATTCAAGAGTTTCCCCGTTCCAATCACGATTGTTTCGTCATTAGAATTATTGTTGATTCGAATCTCGCTAAAACGTCNTCGCAGTCACCATTGTTTCGTCATTAGAATTATTGTTGATTCGAATCTCGCTAAAACGTCGATTTAATCCAGAAGTCCACGTTCAATGTTTCGCAGAAATGAATAAATCGAACGCAGAATAACCGCGTGCAAGGTTTTCGAATTTTATAAATATGTATAGTTAAATAGAAATTTTTCGTTTCGCGATAACGCACGATCGCGTNAAAATAACCGCGTGCAAGGTTTTCGAATTTTATAAATATATATAGTTAAATAGAAATTTTTTGTTTCGCGATAACGCACGATCGCGTGATCGCAGTTCGGCCGAGAAGGTGCTCGGGTCGAATTAAAAGGGGTAATAATCGAATACGGTGCACTTAATTCCGTTGTATCCCAACATAATTCCAGGGAAAATATATTTCTCCCCCAATCCGAAGACCCTCCCTTCCCTCGGCCCAGCGCTGTTAAATATAATCTGGTACCGCGTTTGTTACTTCTTACTCTTCCATCTCCTCTCGCCTGTATTCAAGCTCCCAGTTTCCTCGTGTAGGCTTTGTGGAGGCAGAACAAGGGGTTAACCTCCTACATTATTCACCCGTTCATTATATATGAATAAATTTTCGAGTAATGCCGAGATAAAGCTGCCAAGTTTTAGGTACCTGCTCCGCTTGAATATTTAGAAGACACTGTCACGCAGTACCGTTATGCTCCGTCTTCTCCTTAACTTTCCGAGATTCACATAGAGCTATACCGTTCGTCAATACGCATTACAATGGTTCGTCTTACCCCTGCCTCGTTCCACTCGTCTTCCAATCCACTTTATCCATGGCTTTCGAAAAATACGTATTTTACAAATTAAAATTAAGTATTTTATAAATTATACCTATCCCTTCTCCGGGACGCGTTTGCATCATATCGATCTAACAGACGTCTATGCGCTAATTATAAAATGATCAGGTCGTCGAATCGTAATGACACAATCAGTCGATTCGGAATTGTGTCGGCGGCAATTTGGAGATTTTATACTTACAAGAGACACGTCGGCCAGCAGGGGATGAATATACATAGACTCGCATCGGGGTCGATACTCGTTACTCTCGACTAATTTAACGTGATAACGTGACAGCAGACGGGTCAATGGGAATTTACAGTGTTTGTCGACGGAAATCAAAGCGGGGCACTTAACTGTGTAGACAGACGAGACGAGAGAAGCGACCTGGACCGGCCGCGAGAGAGGGAAACCAAGGGAGACGGTAAGAGAAAACGAGAAGGGGAGCGGCGAGGGATGGAGAGAGTCGGAAAAATCGGAGAGAAAGGACGCGGCGGTTTCGTTCGCGGGTCGACGGGGACACGGCATCGACGTGGTAATAAAGGTAGAGAAACTGGCAGATGCGGAGCAACGAAAGCCGGGAGGAGGAGGGACGAGGGGGGCGACACGTCGGTGTGTTAACGCTCGGTAAAAGAGAATATCGGGTCCGACGACGAGGGCGACGCGGAGATCTCGGACAGGAGGAGACGGTATACCGGGAGTAAGAAACTGGTGGACGTTGACGCGAGTGGAAAGAGTCGCCGCGGCGTTCTTAGTCAGCCGAGCGTTCGAGGCTGGTTCGGTCGGACGAGCGGGCTTACGTATCGGAGGGCAATACTACTGGCTGGCCAACTACTCCGGCGTCTAACATAGTTCTCTTCTCCTTTTAATGTCACGTCACTACCTAGAAAAGAAACACGTTAATGTTTTATGAGTATTGGCCGACCGACCCTCGGCGATACCCCGGGCAAACCGCTTCAATTGACCATTCTTTCGAGTTTTATGTACCGGCCGGCCATCGGTCTCTTGCGCGGCAACGGGTTCGTGCAACGGGAACGCGAGGAGCCGTGCTTTATAGTTTGGACAATTGTTCAGCCGGTTAGAATGTCATTTGAATCACGCGATAACGAATTGAAGTCGCTGGCACGCAATAAGTGCTCGCTCTCTCTCTCTTTTGCTCTTTTGTTCCTCGTACGAATCGAGGACGAGCTTGATATTGGAACTCGTAAAGGGCGGCACACGGAAGAACTCGTGTCCGTGACGCTATACCGATCCGTTCATACCTTGCCTTAAACAACGAAATTATCGAGATGCAAGTCTGTTTAAGAGAAGCGCAATGAAGAACGTGTTAATAAGATGACGGGAGCGGAGGCGAGTCCGTGTATAGCAGGCCGATTTGAAGTGGTTAGCAGAAGAACGCAGGGGGCGAGGCAGCGGAGATCAACATAGGGTGGCCGTACGAGTTTTTGTATTATACGGAGATTATCAACCTGTTCGGTTCCATTTGGAGGGTGCGCAGGGTGGCACGTCCCCGCGAGAAACGAAGGGAGAGAGAGAGCGAGAGAGCGAGAGAAAGAGCGAGAGAGAAAGGGTGGGTCGGCGTGCGACGGAACACGGGGAGCAAAAGGGGGACGACGCGTCGGTCGTAGCCGGGGCAAGGAAACGTTGGAAGGGGTTCGGAGAGGAGCTAGAACGGCGAGGGTCGTCGAGAAGGGGGTTTGTGTCCCAAGTTGGGGGGTCGCGAATAGAGCATGCAAGCACGCACACGCTGCATTCCCTTGGGACGAGGCCGCTCTTTATGCTCGATATAATACCGCTCTCAAAACATACACACTTCTCCCGTTCTCTTAACGTGTGTTGCCGGGCACAAGCCGGGGAGCGAGCCGGGCCGCGGCCTAGGTAGGTGGGGTTCCTCCGACCTTCCTATTCCTATATCGTCTCTCGCTACGGCGGCGTAACAATGCGCCTTCGAATCCACGCGAAACGCGTCGCGAGACGGCGAACGCGACCGGAGACGGGATCAGGCTTGTAATTGATTTGAGAATCTCGCAAACAATACCGACGACGTCTGCCGAAACGATTCGCAGAGATTTAGTCCAGATCGAATTTCTACTCCTGATGGCTAGGCGAAAATTATCGCCGTCTCGCGCCCTCGGATCGGATCGATATAAAGCTCGGATCGTTTTTAGCGTTCGAGTAATTACTGTCAATGGTCATAATGGACGAACGCGGTACGTACGATTAATCTTACATTAAATAATCATGAGAGGGTAATGTTTACATAACTGGACAAAGGTGCTTGTTAAAAGCGTTCCGTTTTTTATCACATCAAAGATCAACGTGTATTGTATTGACACAATGACGAGCAACATCGGCCGACGAGGGGGTCCTTTTCTTTTTCGTGACAATGCTTGGACACGCGCGTCGCGTTTAGGGTCGCGAGAACTTAATACACTCAAAACATGTTATTTTCTTTATTGCACATAAATCCTCACAAATTGTTCTTCCCTTCGACTCGTGCTCGCGTTTTCCGATGACCTTCCTATGACTCGCGCCCGTGTCACGTTTAACATCCTGACTAATTACGAGGTGATACTTTAGTCTTGCGTGTCAAATACTCGTTGCTAATTTAACGATAAGTACTTCGACTCCCTTTCCATCAATTATGATGCTTCGCCTGCGTCTCTCTATATATTCGTAGTATAACTATTCGTAGACCAATTAATCGCGCCTGTTTCGAGAAATTGACTTCCGTGAATTTTACTCTAATTATTTGATCGAGACATGTGAGGTTGTAATTACTATTTGGCACTCTTCAAAATAATTAATGACACGCGTACAGTAAGACGAGAAGTAATTCTGTTTAAAGGTGACGGAGAGGTAATTTTTGTTATTGGTCCAGGCAGCGGCGTTATCCCGAAAGCGTCGCCGAGTTAATCTTGGAAATCCCAATAATTGCCGAATCATTTAAAACGCGACGCGGTAAGAAAAACAAAAGCCGGTCGTCCGCTAATCAAAGTGTTTGCCTTCGCTTAATCCTAGCTTAGCGGAGACTTAAATATTCCTTGTAAACTCCCGTCCAACGGCGAGGATTACTAAATGGGAGCAGCGGAGGGTCTTGTCTTCGACTTAGCTAGGAAGTGGCAAGCTTGACTGTAATAGGATAAGACCGCCGAGGAGTGTTCTTCGCTGTAGACGTGGAACGTGTGCACCCGCGTATCGGTGAGGAAAGCAGTTCCGACTATCGCGAGCGGCACATACGCGCGCGTGTACACGTGAAAACGTGTTTCTACTTTTTTTTCAACGAAATTTCGTTCGCCGTGCGCGGAGAACGTTTCGGTTTAGCGTTGGAAAAAAAAATCGTTGATCACTTCCGAGGAGTTTCCAATCCCGGTAAATAATGCTTCAAATGAAATTAGCAACTGGGGAAACTTGGGCGGAAAGGAATATTAGGAAAATTTTGTTCCTTTTAAGAACAACTTAAATCAATTTCCCTTTACGGCTCGGCGTGGAAGCGGCGAGCTTAATCTTTCGCACGCAAAACTACAATGTTTTATAATAACGCGGCCAGGAAGACAGCGCCGGTATTAAGGGGGAACAAAGTACTCTCCGGCGACGACAAAAAAGTTCATATTTTTTCAATTAAGACGGGCGAGGCAGGCGAGGGTAGATTCTCGTCAAGGCGAGAGAGGGTCTTTCGACACCATTAGCGCTCTCGTAAAAATACGAAAGAGCGTCGTCCGCGTCGCGCGAACTCTTTCCCACTTAAATATGAGATCGAGGATTAACAGTCGCTGCTGGAAGCAATTGCGTTTAATTTTCCCTCGAATGGACCAAATTTTCACTTTCCCCTCGTCCCGGCTAATTCAAGCTTTTTTCGCCACAGTTTGTGCTCTCGATTCGCGCATTAAGAACTGAATTAGGTCGACGATCGCCACTGTTGTATTTAATAAGCGGCGTCCACGTGATATTCCAGCGCGTATTTGATTTACTGGTGGTGTCAATTTTTGAACAATACAGAATTATTCATTTTTATTCGATTCCTGTTTGTGCTTACTAAAAGTTTCATCTGCATGCTGAACCGTTTTTACTTGAAAAATAAATGGTAGGAAAGTAGGAACCGGTTGGACGCATTTTAAATTTCTTTCGGAATTTTCTACCAATAAATCGCGCTGAAATCGTCGGAAATATTTCTATATCTAAAGTAAATAGAAGCCTGACTTCTATAAACTATAGATCGCTATACGTTCCACGATCTCTTTCGTTCCAATTACAACGCGGTGCACACGCGGCGATTTGCGTGTCTATTTTTTAACTCGGGCCCAGCGCGTATGGTATAGGGCGGTGATGTTCGATTTCTGGGGAGAATCTGACGCGCGAGGGAAGATCGAGAACTCGGGGAAAAAAGTGTTCGGTCGACAGGTCGAGCTGTCGGAAGGCGCGAAGAGATAGCCGAGTATCGGCATCCATACGGCCAGTTGGAAGCTGAGGGGCGGTTTTCGGGCGAGTTAGGAAGGTCGAGAGGGGTGATTGTGTTCCGTATCATGTATAATTCACCGACATAGCTCGGGTCTCGCGTCGGCAACTCTTGCGTCGTGCCCGTTATATCTGCTGCACCGGTCTTGTTCCCCNTCAATTTTTGAACAATACAGAATTATTCATTTTTATTCGATTCCTGTTTGTGCTTACTAAAAGTTTCATCTGCATGCTGAACCGTTTTTACTTGAAAAATAAATGGTAGGAAAGTAGGAACCGGTTGGACGCATTTTAAATTTCTTTCGGAATTTTCTACCAATAAATCGCGCTGAAATCGTCGGAAATATTTCTATATCTAAAGTAAATAGAAGCCTGACTTCTATAAACTATAGATCGCTATACGTTTCACGATCTCTTTCGTTCCAATTACAACGCGGTGCACACGCGGCGATTTGCGTGTCTATTTTTTAACTCGGGCCCAGCGTGTATGGTATAGGGCGGTGATGTTCGATTTCTGGGGAGAATCTGACGCGCGAGGGAAGATCGAGAACTCGGGGAAAAAAGTGTTCGGTCGACAGGTCGAGCTGTCGGAAGGCGCGAAGAGATAGCCGAGTATCGGCATCCATACGGCCAGTTGGAAGCTGAGGGGCGGTTTTCGGGCGAGTTAGGAAGGTCGAGAGGGGTGATTGTGTTCCGTATCATGTATAATTCACCGACATAGCTCGGGTCTCGCGTCGGCAACTCTTGCGTCGTGCCCGTTATATCTGCTGCACCGGTCTTGTTCCCCCGCTATATACAACCTTTCACTGTCGCGATATCTTGGATATTTTCCTTTTCTCTACCCGTTTCCTTCCCTTTACCCTTTTTTCTTCCTCCACCAGCCCCGCTCCCTTCCGCCCCCACCGTTTCCGCTTTTCTATTTCCGCTCGGCACGGTCACTCCTCGGGCTGGCTCGCGTCGTACCTTCGGTCCCTATGGTCAATTTTGCGTGTCACGGAGCCCTTCGTGCGGCGAGCCACGTAGCTATCTCTCGCGGTCGAAAAATGTCACATAAGTTTGATAATTCCGCGGCCGGTGCATCATTTATCGTATCGCAATAACTTTCGTGATGAGATCGCGGTGTATAGTATAATGTCCTCTGCCGTTCTTCAAAACTTACACGACCGCTCTTTTCGTATTTCTCTTTCCTCATAATTTACAGTTTCTTTTGCCAAGAATTCGTCGGCAATTCGATCGGAATATCCGTATGTTCTGCGCGCAAATGTACAAACCTGTTCCGCATAGGTCGCGGCCAATTGGACCCCTCGAAAATTCACTGCCTACTACGTGGTCGCTGCCACTACAAGTTTGAACAATGGGACCGCCGATTTATTGATCAATTAAACTCGATGTGTACCCAACACTCGAAAGAACAGGTTTCTTCTTGAACTCGTCGGGACGTCCGTCGTACGAACCGAGTACCGATCGTTTACTGAGAAAATCAGATCGCCGATCCCCGGGCCGAGTGGGTCGAAAAATTGAACTAATTAAGCCGGGCCGGAAGGTAAATTGGCTGTTTTCCCCAGGCTATTGGATCTCCGCGAACGAATGCGCGCACGGTACACGGCGGTGCACCGGTTGGAACCGAGCAAGTGTAGCGATAATGTAAACATGATTTGTAACACAAAGGCTACATGGGTTAGGCTGCACGGCTGCCACATGTTCAGGGCTGAGTGCACGAGTGTGTCGCGTCACCGTAGGCTCGGGCCTCGCGTATTGAACGACCCCCGTGCCTTATACTCCTCCATCCTTATGACCGAGTGTGTACACAGGCAAACAGGCCTTAGGTACTCGAACGGTGTTTACACGCTGTACCAATTAATCAGCAGATACTATAAACTCGTTTCCCTCGCAGCTTTTTTCGTCTCGAGTTCACTCGCTTCTGACACTGTAGCGGCAGGTTGTCACGAGTGCAAGTGCAGCTGCACTATGATCCTTCGAATTTATTTAGATGAAAAGAAGAAGAATCAAGCTTTTACCGATGAAAAATCTCGATTAATCGAGTCCGAATGCTCTTTTAATTATTAGAACAACAATTGTCAGAAACCGAAACGATTTCATTGACCTAATTAACGAAAAGACGCTCGTCGAATAGGTTTTTACTTTTCGGGTCGGAGTCGTGAAAACGAGTCGATAAGAATCGCATTTATACGAGTACCACGCGCTGAAGTGCGATTCCCTGATTTGGATAAATAATCTTTCTAACGACCTGTTCGTGTCCGCGTTATAAATTCATAATCCCGCGCAATGGTTGATAGTGATACGACACGCGATCTGTCCGGCAATGAGAAAATTCTGATTCGGCTCGGTAAAATGTAAAATTACAACTTATCAGACCACGGTCCCATTGCAATGGGAACGGCGTATGGTCGACATTAAACATTTCTTTGCCGACGGAATCGTGTGTCGTTTTATTAAGCGTAAGTCGTGAAACGTTTTTTGGTTGGGAGGGTAGAAACATACAAATTTATCAATAACATCAAGGTTTACTTTATTATACTATAATATTTATAATTGAGTAGGTACTTGGAACAAAGTTGGACACAAAGTATAGTAAATGAGATATGGCACATGATATGTACAGTATGGAGGAAAATCGTTTTTTTTTTTTCGTCTTACATTGCGCGCAATTTGGTGTGCTTTTGAGAAACATCACTTTCTTAGTTGTTCCGCCTTTAAGAAAAAATTTACTATTTCTCGAAGAGATTTCTCTTTACACGTAATCTACAATCTATCCGTAGTCGTTTCGAGGTGAGGGAACGACGAGTTCTCCCGACGGATTTCAAATGAAAAACCTCGTTAAAAACTATCGTACACTATGTGACAGGTTTACAAAAATTCTCCCATAAAACCGACGCGAACGGATTCCGTCTCGCGACGGGACTCGTTCCCCGGCCGAGGACATCGTGTAAATACATCCGGAAGCGAATAGAATTTAACTAGTGCGTAAATCATTACATCACATAACAATTTACAAAGACGTTCACGTTCTCGATTAACTATATACAAATTGATGAAAGGTGTCTACGCAGGAACGGTAGAGAATCAATGAGAAAAGCTTTACACGAATCATCAAACGAGGGTAACGATGACAACTGACTCTGGTCGTATGGCTCCTCGCTGGCCGTCACGAGTTCAATTAATTCGTCAACTTTACATCAACGCCTCGGAACCTGGCTCCAAGTTGCACGCAACATATTTACATAGAAATTCTACAATATCAG
>SMSR01015369.1:6200-40011 GCA_019453355.1 Ceratina japonica | reverse complement strand
GAGAGAGCGAGAGAAAGAGCGAGAGAGAAAGGGTGGGTCGGCGTGCGACGGAACACGGGGAGCAAAAGGGGGACGACGCGTCGGTCGTAGCCGGGGCAAGGAAACGTTGGAAGGGGTTCGGAGAGGAGCTAGAACGGCGAGGGTCGTCGAGAAGGGGGTTTGTGTCCCAAGTTGGGGGGTCGCGAATAGAGCATGCAAGCACGCACACGCTGCATTCCCTTGGGACGAGGCCGCTCTTTATGCTCGATATAATACCGCTCTCAAAACATACACACTTCTCCCGTTCTCTTAACGTGTGTTGCCGGGCACAAGCCGGGGAGCGAGCCGGGCCGCGGCCTAGGTAGGTGGGGTTCCTCCGACCTTCCTATTCCTATATCGTCTCTCGCTACGGCGGCGTAACAATGCGCCTTCGAATCCACGCGAAACGCGTCGCGAGACGGCGAACGCGACCGGAGACGGGATCAGGCTTGTAATTGATTTGAGAATCTCGCAAACAATACCGACGACGTCTGCCGAAACGATTCGCAGAGATTTAGTCCAGATCGAATTTCTACTCCTGATGGCTAGGCGAAAATTATCGCCGTCTCGCGCCCTCGGATCGGATCGATATAAAGCTCGGATCGTTTTTAGCGTTCGAGTAATTACTGTCAATGGTCATAATGGACGAACGCGGTACGTACGATTAATCTTACATTAAATAATCATGAGAGGGTAATGTTTACATAACTGGACAAAGGTGCTTGTTAAAAGCGTTCCGTTTTTTATCACATCAAAGATCAACGTGTATTGTATTGACACAATGACGAGCAACATCGGCCGACGAGGGGGTCCTTTTCTTTTTCGTGACAATGCTTGGACACGCGCGTCGCGTTTAGGGTCGCGAGAACTTAATACACTCAAAACATGTTATTTTCTTTATTGCACATAAATCCTCACAAATTGTTCTTCCCTTCGACTCGTGCTCGCGTTTTCCGATGACCTTCCTATGACTCGCGCCCGTGTCACGTTTAACATCCTGACTAATTACGAGGTGATACTTTAGTCTTGCGTGTCAAATACTCGTTGCTAATTTAACGATAAGTACTTCGACTCCCTTTCCATCAATTATGATGCTTCGCCTGCGTCTCTCTATAGTATATAATAACTATTCGTAGACCAATTAATCGCGCCTATTTCGAGAAATTAACTTCCGTGAATTTTACTCTAATTATGTGATCGAGACATGTGAGGTTGTAATTACTATTTGGCATTCTTCAAAATAGTTAATGACACGCGTACAGTAAGACGAGAAGTAATTCTGTTTAAAGGTGACGGAGAGGTAATTTTTGTTATTGGTCCAGACAGCGGCATTATCCCGAAAGCGTCGCCGAGTTAATCTTGGAAATCCCAATAATTGCCTTTTTTTTTTTCGTCTTACATTGCGCGCAATTTGGTGTGCTTTTGAGAAACATCACTTTCTTAGTTGTTCCGCCTTTAAGAAAAAATTTACTATTTCTCGAAGAGATTTCTCTTTACACGTAATCTACAATCTATCCGTAGTCGTTTCGAGGTGAGGGAACGACGAGTTCTCCCGACGGATTTCAAATGAAAAACCTCGTTAAAAACTATCGTACACTATGTGACAGGTTTACAAAAATTCTCCCATAAAACCGACGCGAACGGATTCCGTCTCGCGACGGGACTCGTTCCCCGGCCGAGGACATCGTGTAAATACATCCGGAAGCGAATAGAATTTAACTAGTGCGTAAATCATTACATCACATAACAATTTACAAAGACGTTCACGTTCTCGATTAACTATATACAAATTGATGAAAGGTGTCTACGCAGGAACGGTAGAGAATCAATGAGAAAAGCTTTACACGAATCATCAAACGAGGGTAACGATGACAACTGACTCTGGTCGTATGGCTCCTCGCTGGCCGTCACGAGTTCAATTAATTCGTCAACTTTACATCAACGCCTCGGAACCTGGCTCCAAGTTGCACGCAACATATTTACATAGAAATTCTACAATATCAGATAATTAAACTAATACTTTTATGATATGTCTTTATTACGTTATTATATTCGTTCGTCAATTATGTTCTTACTCATAAAACGGTGCTTTGTTATCGGATACTTTTACAATACATTCTTACCCGGACCTCGTCGTATTTTACAGGACTCTCTCTTTCATCAAATTGCGTTCGTTCGTTTTCTATACAATCAATTCGTACAAATTAATTATGCATCCTCGTAGGCTTACGACTATACCCGAATTTTCTCTGAATTTCCTTTGTTCAACGAGAACGAAGAGAAGTCTGCCAACTTTTTGTACAAATCAAGTATAAATCTCAACAGCGTGTCCGTTTATACGTATTAGAAAGTTTCGTCGATCGCGTAAATAATAGACTTCCCTCTTTCTTTTCAACAATATATATGCATAATGTATAATTTACAGTAACGAACGCTGTAGCCGACGGGTTTATAAGAGATCGTAAAATTTTTTAAACAAGAAATATCGATCAACGTACAGTGAAGACGCTCGTCATTTCGAGGAATGACAAGGTTTCCGAAACAGACGCGATTTCAGCCGTGGTGAAAACTAAATTCCTCACGCCTCGGACGTGTAACGCGAAACGAGGAAGCGTGATCGAAGTGAAAATTCATCGAGCCACCGTAAACAATTCCGCGTGATCGACAGAATGAACCCAGTTGAAAGACGTTGATCGCGCATATATCTACGAGTAAGACTGCAAGTTTAACAATTCATTTTGGCTTCTTTAGATTTATTATGAACATTCAATCTAATTGTCGATAGTAATTATTTATACTAATTAGTTAGCTCTCGTAATCCTTTATACAAATCTTTTTCTTTATAATTGTACGTGTCAACGTAATACTCTTCTGGTTATTATGCAACTCTCGATTAAGCATTCGAAACGATACGGTCGCGCGGCCCGCGACTGTCTTTACAAATAAGGAAATAACGTTTGTGTCCGTGTGCACGCGTGCATCGACCCGCGCGGAGTCCGCGCGAGTGTACGCGTACGTGCACACGCACGGTCTATATTCATATTATACATAAGAATCTTCGATCTTTCACGCACGTAGGTATACGCGACCTCTTCGAATGTATTTTCCGTTCGTTGCTTTAGAAAAATGCAACCGAGTATACGCGGTGCCGGCATGGGATGATCTATGCAAATTAGAAAAATCAAATCTTCGACTAACGTTCGTTGCCAATAATTTACGAACCTTTTTGCCGATTGAATAATTAAGAGCTGTAAAGCGAAATACATTTGAGAGATTTTACTGAATGAAATATTCCATATTTATCTCTGGAAGAGAATTGGTCGAAGAAGATTTAATTACCTCCATGAATCGCATGAATCATTCCACGCGTGTAACACGATATGTACATAACGTCCCTACGTTTTCCTTTTTTTTCTATTCACGAGTAAAAAGAGCGAGTGTCTTCTTATTGCTAAGAATTCAATGACATACCGGATTGTACATGCATTTCAATTGCAACGCAGCTGGTTTTGTTCACTTTGTTAGCCGTCGCCTCGAACTATGACTTGGCACGCAGAGTACATCGAAAAGAGGTTCGAATCCCTCGGGTCTGTGACAGAGAGTAATTCGAAAAGAAACGATTAGAGTTATATCGTAGAGACAAATTTTTCGTTCGCTTTACTCCTCTGCTTGAACAAACGTAAAACGGGAACGGCGTCCTCACTGATCCACGCGAATTGCTTTTTTTTTATATGATACACGTATGCAAAATACTGTCCTAGAGATTTGTCTTGTTCCGTTCTTAAATAGGTACGAGATTTGGGGAAAGTATGTTCACGGCGCATATACCTACTCGCGCCAAACAGCAAGGCTTCTAGATGTACGTTACGACGATACATAATAACTGTTAAAAAGCATATTGCGATATGACTTGTTACCCTGTCTTTAATGTCTAGAACGTGTCGTGTCTCTCGATAGATCCTCGCGTCTGTACGAGCGATCTCGTGCGTCAGCTCGAACCGATCGGTTTTACTCGATCGTCACAGGCTTCCGAACGACAAGTAGATTACAAGCTGATTAGACTGTATTTTTTTCAGATTAGTCGCGAATAGTTTTTTACGTAAGGAGAATCTGATGAGACTGAAAGGATATTATAACGTCTTAAAAAATTATCGTTGTTGTTCGTTTCTTTATAAACAAGAAAGTATAAGCTTTTCAGTTTTGAAAGAGAGTTCGAAATTAATTAGATGAAGTAAGAGGTAGGGTTGTACGAAGCGTCTCAACTTTGGTTCTATATTCTGATTCGTTTACTCAAGTAGTAGATATTTTTACGATTGTAATTCTAAACTCGAATGCTGGATACAGCCTTGGATCGTTCAGTCTTGCCAAAGCATGAAACCTGTTCGTCATTTGAAATTATGGCTCGACCGTAAACCTGTATTTTCGTAAATTCAAAGTAGCCTCGAAACACAGAGCGTAATTGTAAAAGGGGTAGAAATGAAAATGCGTCCGTCTGTTAGCTGATCTTTTTCACGTCCACGTATCGAAGTCAACGACGACTGCAGGTTTCGATTAGCGTACAGAGAACTCGAGGAATACTTACAGATTTATCGGTATCGCATCGCGTGTTCGCGCGCATCGATCGTCACTCGAAACGACGGAAGGATCAACGAAACGCAACGCGGCGGTGCACCGTCCTCTGAGTTACCCGTCAACCCTTTCGCGTTATGCTTGTTCGATCTGGAAGCGAACGAACGACATTGATATACCTCGAAGCGTCACAATGATCGTGCGCGCACGTGATTCGTGCACGGAAACCGCTGTGATTTTCGAGCGGAACGGCCGGATCGATGGACGCGAATGGAACTAGCTACGTTGATTTGTTCGCCGCTCATGCGAAACGATTGTTAATCGTGAAACTAACGGTGAGTCGGTCCCTTTTTCAAAATTTTACTTGCGAGTCTGCAAGCCACGTGTGTATTCGTCGTCGGCGACACGCGATCCGTCGTACGATGTGAAAATGATATTTTTCGACAAGCGAGAACGGAAAATAAAGTAAGCGGGACTGCGAAAGTGAGTCCGACAGCAAATTCGACCCGGAACGAGCCGGATAGGAAATAGAAGGAGGAGAGAAAGAGACAAAATAACGAGCAATAACGAATGCGTCAATAATGATAATGATAATAATAATAATAATAATAATAATAATAATAATTATAATAATAATTAATAATAATAATATTAATCGTAATAAATGTAGTTAATCTCTATATTGCACTAGAATCGTTTTTTTCTCCATTATCTAGTAGAATGATAACAGACTATTATTTCTCTAGAAAATACCTATCCTCTTACGTATGTACAATTTAAAAATTACTACCTTCCTCTCTCGCTTATACTTTAACTATTACAGTGACGTATCGCTCTGGTCACCGAAACATCCCCGCGGTATTGCTCGGTGCGCGCGAATTATTCGAGCCCGATCGCCGATCGTTCCATCCTCTCGTTGTTTTATCCCACGATTGCCCCAACCCGTCTTATCTGTACTTCGATTTTCCCGATCGATCAGTGTCGCGCGATCGGCTCCGGCGCACCCGGTCCTACGAAGATTTCGATTACTTACTTTTTTTTTTAAAACGCGTTTTCGCGTCGCCCAGGGACGACGAAATCGGTGAGAAAACAAAAATATATGTATAATCGCATCGGTCGTAAAATACGGCGAGCAGTTTCCAAAAAGATTAGTTAAGGGATATCAATTTCGCAGCTGTTCGCTCGGCGATCAATCGCGCTCCCGCGGCCACGCGAGTCTTGTTCACCGCGCGCTGAAAATCGTTGTCGCATCCTATTCATCGAAAATATTTGNGAGGGTGCGCAGGGTGGCACGTCCCCGCGAGAAACGAAGAGAGAGAGAGAGAGCGAGAGAAAGAGCGAGAGAGAAAGGGTGGGTCGGCGTGTGACGGAACACGGGGAGCAAAAGGGGGACGACGCGTCGGTCGTAGCCGGGGCAAGGAAACGTTGGAAGGGGTTCGGAGAGGAGCTAGAACGGCGAGGGTCGTCGAGAAGGGGGTTTGTGTCCCAAGTTGGGGGGTCGCGAATAGAGCATGCAAGCACGCACACGCTGCATTCCCTTGGGACGAGGCCGCTCTTTATGCTCGATATAATACCGCTCTCAAAACATACACACTTCTCCCGTTCTCTTAACGTGTGTTGCCGGGCACAAGCCGGGGAGCGAGCCGGGCCGCGGCCTAGGTAGGTGGGGTTCCTCCGACCTTCCTATTCCTATATCGTCTCTCNTAAAATACGGCGAGCAGTTTCCAAAAAGATTAGTTAAGGGATATCAATTTCGCAGCTGTTCGCTCGGCGATCAATCGCGCTCCCGCGGCCACGCGAGTCTTGTTCACCGCGCGCTGAAAATCGTTGTCGCATCCTATTCATCGAAAATATTTGCTCTGACAGACGCCGATTCGCTTCGTGCGAAGAACGACACTGCTCTCTCTCGTTCCCTTCGTTTCCCGTTCGTCGTGCACACGTCCCGTTCCTTCTTCCGTTCGCGTGAAAACAATTCTCATTAGTGTACGGGGAACGCGCGGTCAATCACGAGGGGTACAAATAAAGTATCGTTAATTCGTCGACTAATACTACGGTATTGCTTCAATATGATATGATACAGTCTTTTCACTGATTGTCCAATATCACTACGTAACACATCCTTTTCATCTTCCCTCTTTCCGTTTTTCCTCTTTCTCTTGGTTCGTCACCCTCTTCATGCTCTCATCCTCGTCGTTGCTAATCGATATACCGCGCTGGAACGAATCGGCATCGGTTTAGAATCTGAACCAAGAACCCGTATGACCGAACGACGTAAGAACCGATAGAAAAAGAAGATGTGCAAGTTTGAACTACTTTATATGCACATTTCATTTGTAAAATAAAAATATAGACCGTTTAAACTTCNTCTCTCTCTCTCTCTCTCTCTCTCTCTCTCTCGCTTTCTCTCTAGCTTTTCACTTTTTACACTGCACTGAGTGTCTATTAGGATTAATATCACTTTATTTGCTCGGCGCAATGTCTCTGCGCGACGATTTCATAACAATACGTACTTTTACATCTTATGTTTCGAATTGTACTTTTTTCAAGACGCGTCGACGATCGATCGGCTGTACTTCGTTGTAATTCAAATTATTTCCCGTTCAGCGAGAAACCCGTCTTCCTCTTCCCTTTCATTTCGTCATAAATATATTCGGGTGTTTCCTGATTTTCTGGCTCGATTATTAAAACATAAGATCTCGTACGTTCGAACTATCGGTTTCTGGGAAGATTTATTAAAATGCGGTCGACCGCGGCGATCGACGCTCGGCGTTTAATTCCGTCGGAGCGGGGATCGTGATTAGGACGATAGCGGCGAATTTCGATTCAAATGTATGCTTTTATAGGAGAAGCTGTGATCATGAAATCAGCATCAACGACGATTCACGGTCTACACGGGTCGGTCTAAGGGCGGGTACCCTCGTAAACTGTTTTATCGCGATCGTAGCTGATATGCTTCACAAATTCTATCTCACTTTACAGATGATTTGATCTAGTCCTTCTGCAAGGGTGGTTTTAT
The DNA here is from genome assembly GCA_019453355.1 of Ceratina japonica. Classification (NCBI taxonomy): domain Eukaryota; kingdom Metazoa; phylum Arthropoda; class Insecta; order Hymenoptera; family Apidae; genus Ceratina; species Ceratina japonica. Next base: position 32,408 of record SMSR01015369.1, on the reverse strand, counting down.
GTCGTTTTATACGATATTCTTATGCAATGTACGACGTATCACCGAGTTCATAACGCCAGCGTTTCTCCTTATTACCAATTGCGTTTACTCCTTCCGCACGATCTTAAACGTGAGCCGCGTCGCTTCAACTTTTAGTCGTGAAACGAAGACGAGTCCCTCTTTTATTTTTTTAAACGAAAACTTTTACTTCTCGGGGACTCGGCGAGCGACGAATGGTTCGAGTTCGTCCGTTTAAAATCAGTAAACACCGGTTCGTAAAATATAATCCATCACAATTATAATATACGGTGAGAAACGAGGTTGAACGCGGAAGATGGAAGAGGCCCGCGAATCGATGCGCTAAGAATCGTCAGCTTCCGGTGGAAATCTAACCGGGAGACGCGTCGAGAAGATCGCGCGCGACGCGCGCGCGGGTTTTGAATAACCGCAGAAATATTGTTAAGCCTGTGACAGTCTGAGCGTCGCTCACTTGGCCACAGCATCGAGCTAGCTTGTCCGCGATTCCGCTTGAAACCGAGAGAAATCGTGTCCGCGAATCACCCCCCGTCGACGTGCGGCCGCTAATAATGTACGCGCACACACGTACGCGCGTGCACTGGTCGCGTCGGCACGGGGTCGAGGCGTTCCCTTTTCTCGCAGGCGTCCACCGTTCCTCTCACGTCGTCCGTGCGTTCGTTCACGGCCATCCTTGGAACTCGGTCAAGGGTTCTGGTTTAGGCTCGAGACTGGGCAACTGATACGGTCAGTTTTGCTGTCACAAGCCACCCTCGGGTCAATGTTGAGCAGCGAATTTCATGCGCTTCTGCTTCTGCCGCTGGTTACAAAACCAGACTCGGACCACGTTCTTTTTCAAGTCGAGTTTCTCCGCGATCGCGGCGATCTTCTCGCCGGACGGCCGCGGTTGCACCGCGAAGTACGCTTCCAGAGATCGTTTCTCGGGCGCGGCTATGCTCGTCCTCTTCCTCTTCTTCTCACCGGCGGGCAACACCGAGGGCGCGTCCGGGTCCCTCCTCTTGTTCTTCGCCTGCGCCTCCGCCTCCTCCAGCCACGCTTGGAGAATCGGTTTCAACGCGATCATGTTGTTGTGCGACAACGTCAGCGACTCGAATCGACATATCGTCGACTGAGACAGCGCCCCGACGCCCGGCAGCTTCAGGTTCGCCAGCGCCTTCCCGACGTCGGCCTGCGTCACGCCCAGCTTAATGCGTCTCTGTTTAAACCTCTCGGCAAACGCCTCCAACTCTCGCGGGTCCGTGTCGGCGTCCGGGTGCAAGCCAGCGGCGGCGGCAGCCGCGGCCGCCGCTGCCATCGCCGGGTGATGGTGCGCCGGGTGAGGAACGCTTCCTCCGCCGCCGCCGAGGTTCCCGTGATGATGGTGGTGGCCCATCATCCCGTTCATCCCGCCGTAAACCGAGGGACCGTGGATGCCCGCGTGATGGACCGGCCCTCCGCTCGTGTTCTCCGACATCGGCGTCAGAGTGGTCATCGAGTTCGCCTGGTCCAACATGTCCAAACTCTCCATCCCCGGGTGACTCATCTAGAAAATAAATTACATCCGTGTCTTTAGCTAGTGTTAAGGTAGTCGCTGCCTGAATCGAAAATATTGAACATTTTTTTTTTAAATTAATTAAAACACAAGATTAATATAAGTAGCAGTTTAGATAAAATATGAGTGTATAATTTTTTTAAAGTACTTCTTTCATTTTATAAAATAATGTGATAAGCAAAATTTGTCTTATTCAATATATGAGTTGAGCAACAACTACTTTGATTCTGCCATTTGACGATGCGTTTCGTTTTCAGCGTAAGAAAACGAAATGCCGAGGAATAAAATGTCTCGACGAGGGAACCTTACGAGCACTCTTTAAATCTTATTGCGAGTGCAAGTTGCATAGTAACGTGGTTAGACGATTACACCAATTAACATTGTTAAAAGGAAAGAATGAATGGGAGACGGTCGCGGCAGCGGGACACGGGGATGAAGAGGGAACGTGTACAAACTAGCACGCACAATTATGCTGCACGTGCCGTGGCCGTCGTCCCGAGCAGTGTTCCGCGACCCCTTACAAATTATTTATGAGCTCCCTTCATATTTTTTCTCCGAGGAAGTGTTCGCGATGTTAGCTGCCGTATCCGCTCTGTTTTCTTATCGCAACGTCCGCTCCCTAATTTCCGCGGTAAACGAACGAATGCGAACAAAATCGTGATCACGCGAATCATTATAATTTAACGATAAGGAGACTGCGACCGGCTCGATCGTCCCTCGAACTTTTAATCGTTCGACGTCGACGATCTGAATGAAATCCGTGCCGCGGGGTTCTATCAAATCGTAGAACGGTCGTTTTGCATTTTTCAAGGAAACCAATAGGTCGCACTCTTAGATCACGATTCCTAGAACCGGGAAGATAGTGGCGAGGGATCGTAAAACGGGGAAGGAGCGCATGTAAATCGAGGAAAAATGCCGCGGGTGTAGTTCGGATTGGTGGGCCTCGCGCGAACATGCGCCCACGGGACGTTTGCGTACCGTTGTACCACAGGGCGTGACGCGTATGCGTACGAAACACGCGTTGCGTCGTCGTCGCCGTCGCCGTGTGTACGCAACATTTATTCTCACGAGAGTACGCGGCTATAGCGAGCTAACTGGATGGCACGGTTTCGGTCCTGGGGTGGTTCGGAATAGCATAGTTACATCAGAAATGCAGGGGGTTTGCGGGTGCCGGAACGAAAGAGGAAGAAGGAAACGGGGTTGGAAGAGGACGGCCGGTAAATATGGAGTGAGCGAGGGACTAGCCCAGGGGCGTATACGGTAGGGCCCCAGAGACCCCCGCAATATTTCATCATTACACTGACACGACGGTAGGGTTAGTCGACTCTCTCCCTCTCTCTCCTCTCTCTCTCTCTCTTTCCACCTTCTACGAGCGATATACGCTTCTCTATCTTTTTTCACCCTAAAGCTCGTCACGATTCCTCTCCCCTTTCGCTTCTCCCTCTCTCTCTATCTCCCTGTCACTCCCCAAAAGTTTGTGCCAATGATACAAAACTCGTTACATGCGTTCGTGAACGTATTACGTTGCGCGTTAGCCAAGCTGGTAGGAACACCGCGCCGTTATTGAATTCGTCAGCCTCGCGTATAAAAACAGACTTTATGGGACACTTGCTGTTTGACCATCTGTATGGGAGATCCGCGGCCGAGACAGAGGGTGGACGCCGGGAGCGAGAGAGAGAAACTGTAAAGCAGGAGAAGGGTGTTCATGCCACCGCACTGCGGGAAGCCAGAACTGCGATCTATACACCCACTTCATGCTGAACGGGCACGCTGGCGACTAATAGCCAGCCGATTTTCACCGGGATCGATGGAATCGCTCTCGGTTACGGGATCTTTAATCAGTCCGCTCGACAAACGCTCGTCTTTTTTTAAATTATCGGACAATAGCGTTTCCGTCTGTCGTCTTTTTCGAATCTTGAAAAAATCGAACCACTGCTCTGTTTGCTCAAACTTGCATAGTAAGAGAAAGAAATTATTGTAACGACGACGAGTTTTCCACATTAATATTTTTGTGAAAATGTACATATCAAGAGAAATAATGAGAGGATTAAATTGAATACGATAATATCGGAACGAAATATATTTTTCACCCTCAAAATGCGTTTATTGGAAAGCCATGCATAAATGAAAATAGCTACTTAAAACGTACGTTTTAATCGTACCACGCTCTATCAATTTTTAAGCAAGCAATAATTATCTATAAATATTTCGAACCTGAAACATCATTAAAACGTTTTTACTTCGTAGGACAATTTAAAATTCATCATCATAATGCACGTCACATTTATAATTATTTTTGCAATTCGAGTCGCAATTATCCGACGCAATTGCGACATCTTTATATTTTGATAATTCTTCGTGTGTACCGCGATTCGAGTGGCCGGAATGGAGCTGGCAGGAAAAGGAGCCTCTGCGTCAAAATTGATTGCGTTACGCCCGTTGTGTTACGAATCGTCCCGACGGCGAGATAATATACGAGCAACGCCCCTACGCTCGAGAAGATCATTCCGGGTCGCTGAACATTGCTTGCCTGCTTCACCCCACTGTCATCCTATCATCCACTCATCAGCCTCAGATTGCTTGTATTAGCATAAAAAACCCTCGAAACGACAAGCAGCAAATTGCGATTGAATCGAGGGGACACGCGTCGCCTTCTCGCCCGCCTACTGTTTATAGTACGGAGTAATTACTTAGTATCGGGAAACTAAAACTGTGTCATCTATAAATATATATTTCAATCGGTATCAATCCGTTACACACGAGTCCTCCGTCTTTTGGACATGTAATACGTTACGCGTTATTGGTAACGATGAGCGATAATAAATAATTGTATGTTGTACTAATGGAAGACAATAATGATGTTTGGAGAGTATCATTAATTAAGCTGTGAGAATGGGAAACTGTTGCTCGCATCGTCGACGATGTTAATAAAGAATCGGCGCGGTTGAATTTTTCAGTCAGTGAATTAACTATAACTCGTAATTAATTGCCGGCCGTAATTAATTATGGTGTACCGTTTTAAATGACCGCTACCACGGTGGACCACTACCACTCGTTGCATTTTATAATTGTATTCGAACGCTGAATTTTGCACACCCGTGTCGCGGTTTTCGGTACATTCCATTACGATAATGGTCTACCCGATAAACTTCGGTGTTCGCGACAAAAATAAGTTTCAATAAAATTATCCTGCGATTCAATCATTTGTCCCGATTTCAATTGTTATTATTATTAGACGTACGAACGGCGAGATGTTCAACAGAAATTACTCATTCACTGGACGTAAATAAAAAATTGTCTACGGATCTCTAAAGAGGTATAACTCTAGAAGAACGAGCGATAAGAGGATATAGTATTCAGAAAAATGCAGACTCACAAAGAGGTGTGAATGTACCTGATGATGTGGCCGGTTATTCGGGTGTGGGGTGGGCATGTGGGCTCCGTGATGATAGACGGAGACGGGGTCGTGCTTCAAAGGCATCGGCGTGCCCGCGTTGTGTTTTCCCAAATCCGCCGCCAAAGCCTCCGCCCTCGAGAGTAAGCCGTCTTGTAGGCCGCTGTTCAGGCCCCCGAACAAGTCACCCTGTAACGTTAAAAGCGACACGTGACACTGATTGAAGAATCACGGCCCGACGTAACAGAATTTTCGCGGAAAATCGTGTTCCGTCTTCGTAAGCCGATTTCAATCGGGAGGGAATATCTTATCACGTCGTCGTCAACGATACGTTCGATTGACAGGACGACGTAGCACGATTTCTTTTAAACAGATTTTTGTACACGTGTGCGAACGTCTCGGACGAGGTTTCGAGATCCATTTTCCGACTCGACGTCGGATATTTTCGTTTATAATGAGGTAATCGATCGTCGTCGATTCAATGCCATTTTACGATTAAAAAAATGTGCGGTTTCATTTGTACAAAAGGTCCCAGTCAGAGGTCACTCCGCGTACTCAACATGGCCGTGCGGTCGATATTCTAAAAATAGTTTTGACACTGGCGACTAGAATTTAGTTCGGATTTTTTCAAATTACAGACTCGTCGCACGGATATCAAGGGAATAATTCTTTAATAACAATCTTGACGCGCCGACGCTGTCGATTAACGAATCTGTCGCGCTTAAAANTAAATAAAAAATTGTCTACGGATCTCTAAAGAGGTATAACTCTAGAAGAACGAGCGATAAGAGGATATAGTATTCAGAAAAATGCAGACTCACAAAGAGGTGTGAATGTACCTGATGATGTGGCCGGTTATTCGGGTGTGGGGTGGGCATGTGGGCTCCGTGATGATAGACGGAGACGGGGTCGTGCTTCAAAGGCATCGGCGTGCCCGCGTTGTGTTTTCCCAAATCCGCCGCCAAAGCCTCCGCCCTCGAGAGTAAGCCGTCTTGTAGGCCGCTGTTCAGGCCCCCGAACAAGTCACCCTGTAACGTTAAAAGCGACACGTGACACTGATTGAAGAATCACGGCCCGACGTAACAGAATTTTCGCGGAAAATCGTGTTCCGTCTTCGTAAGCCGATTTCAATCGGGAGGGAATATCTTATCACGTCGTCGTCAACGATACGTTCGATTGACAGGACGACGTAGCACGATTTCTTTTAAACAGATTTTTGTACACGTGTGCGAACGTCTCGGACGAGGTTTCGAGATCCATTTTCCGACTCGACGTCGGATATTTTCGTTTATAATGAGGTAATCGATCGTCGTCGATTCAATGCCATTTTACGATTAAAAAAATGTGCGGTTTCATTTGTACAAAAGGTCCCAGTCAGAGGTCACTCCGCGTACTCAACATGGCCGTGCGGTCGATATTCTAAAAATAGTTTTGACACTGGCGACTAGAATTTAGTTCGGATTTTTTCAAATTACAGACTCGTCGCACGGATGTCAAGGGAATAATTCTTTAATAACAATCTTGACGCGTCGACGCTGTCGATTAACGAATCTGTCGCGCTTAAAGAACTACATTCGACGAGTTTGATTTTGTCGGCGGTACCCTTGTTTCGAATGAATTCTTTAGGACGCAGACGATTTGATTAAATAGAAACATACATATGTATGAGGGAAGCAGTGAATTACGAACCGGCCGTATAAATTGATGTTATTTCAAAAGTGGCTGCGCGTGACCTATGAGATTTGCTAATCAAATTGGCTCGCTTGTCAAACGCGGCTAGGGATGCCGGACAGGATATTTTAGGGTTGAAGTGTTACTAAAATTGAGCGCTCATAGGGTCCGTCAGACCGATCCTATGTTTGGAAATAGTCTAATATCTATCTATAATCTATTTCGTCTGAACTGCCTCGAGGAATAATAAATTTGTCTTTTTATTATATCTCATATAAAAATTACAAACAATAGTTGCATACCATCATTATTTAAAGTTAAAAGTATCAATACGTCTCACGTATATCTTTACTTTGTCCAACGTCAAAAGGATATTAAATATTAAATAACCATTTTATAGAAATAATGATAATCGAATGAATTGGCAGGAGCGAAGGGGTTGAGGCGATGCCCTTTTACCGCCACGTACTAATAGCAGTTGCGAAGCGAATTTATGGTTTCGTTTCATCCAGATACGCCTCTCTACGATGGCAATCGATATTATATGGGACATTTTGCGTCAGCCGCATCTGTCACTTGCGGCACCACACTGCAAAGTTTGGCTATTGCGCAAGGAATGTCATCACGATACTCCAGGGAAAATAAAACCTACCACGAACCGAGTTTCCAAATATTTTTTAAACAAATGTACGAACGAGTACGAAAGACAGTGAAATCAGGAATAATTTTTGATCGAACTAATGAAGTGTCGATAAGTTGGACTGCGCTCAGGGACGAATTATGGCTGAATAATTGTCCCGACGTCGACGGTCCTGCTTAACGCGAAACGGGTACGAAAAAAAAAGAACAGAAGAAAATGGTACGTTATCCACTTATTTCATTATAAACTGTAGGTAATGTCCGCATCGGCGGATCAATATTTCATGCGAAAACCACCGTCGTGCTTTACCGCTTCGATTATTTATGAACTCCTCGTGTCTTTGTCGAGTACGTGTACCTACTATCTGTCCGTAGGTTGCTGAACTACCATCGTCGTTTTTCTTTTTAATTCCGAACTTCCATGTATACGCTCGTCCTTTCCTCGCATCGCCGTTTATCGAACACTTAACTTCACTTTTGATCTGGCAGAATATCCTTTCCCAACGTTCATTTATTCACGTAGTAAATCGTAATACACAAACATAAATTCTATGTACGTCGATCTTCCGTACATTTCATAATTTTCTGCGTTACACAGAAGATCTGTTTCATTGTGTAACTAAATAACCGTTATTGAAATGTAAAATGAGGTAGATAATTCGTTGCGTGATGCACGAACGTCGTTCACGAAGACAAATGCTATGGCTAAATGGAGTTCTAACAGAGTAATAAATCCTGAACCGTGTTTTCTCCTCAAGTGCGAAGGAGGACTTCGATTGGGGTGAGAACTTCCCAGTTTACCGTGTGTCTGTGCCTCGTGTGTAACTACAGGGTGAGACTTCCGGGCATCAGTTACTTCGATTGGCAAAGTCACGCATAAGTGCATCAACTAAATGTAAGTTAAAGTTCTACAAATATCGTACGTAATATCTACGAATTACCTTAATTTGCAATTAACATTAATGTCTCTGTACTGAATAAGATTATTTGTTTAATTATCCTTAGGCTTCTGTTTTCGACGGGAAATAACTTTAATAAAGAAATAACGTGTCTAGGAGAGTTCGCCTGTCGTTTTCGATTCACTGTACGCCCCATAAACGCGCGCGAAGTAGTTTGTCCAAGTGTTGGGCGCGGCGGCGCGCGTTAGGAAGGGGCCAAGGATGAGAAAAGCGACGGCGATGCGGAGGAACGGATACAGATTGCTCTTGTTAGCCGCGTAGTTAGCAGCTCGTGCAGTTGTTTACCAAAGTTCCCCCATCGAGCCCGATTCACCGGGTCCCCGTGGTTAATAGAGTCATTTTTCCGAGCTGCCTTGCGGCCAACCCGCCCGTTAAACACGTCTTCCGAGCACACCGGCGTGCCGCGTTAAAGATTAGCCAATTACAATTGAATTATCGCGCCCCACCGGCCCCGTCCGTGTAATTTATCTGCTCGCTTCGCGAGAAACCCGGCATGATTAAGCTCGTAACGTACCGCTCGCTACGGATGGTGTATTATATCAGCTTCCTTTTCGTTTAACTCGCTTACCGAGCGATAATTCTACCATTGTAAACGATTACGCGAGAGTCGACGGGAGCGACTGCGTTCGAGAAGATCCGAAAAGAAGTGGTGCGCGTAATATAGGTAAATTAACTCTGTCTTGCTCAATCATTAATTATAGTTTATATGTACAGTAGTGTGTATCGAGCAATCAAGAAGATTTGATTGGAAAGAAAGTAGTAAATTATTTATGAATCTTTTCTGTAAAGATATCGCTTTAGGTCCAGCACTCGAATTCCTGTATATATTCGTAGTGATTCAATGTTCCAGCCGATAATTACAATGTTTCATCCCCATAAAAATTTGCTGGTTATGCAGGACGTGTGTTTCGCCTTGGGGAAGAGTAATCGGCATTGTCAGAATGAAATAAACTAGGAACGTTAATGCGAGTGTGGAACGAGTCCGGAAGCAATTGAACGGAGNATGCAGGACGTGTGTTTCGCCTTGGGGAAGAGTAATCGGCATTGTCAGAACGAAATAAACTAGGAACGTTAATGCGAGTGTGGAACGAGTCCGGAAGCAATTGAACGGAACATACACGTTCATAACTGTATAATGCGCGCGGCACCGTTGTGTTTTCAGCAATCGGAGATACAAGCCCGAGGTTTGAAATAAATGCGATGAAGTATTCAACGGGACGGAATACGAAACGCAAGGGAAATTGACTCTTTTTTTTTCGGTCCAATTCCGCGTTATCAATCATCCAAATGTTAACAGTAAAAGTAATTGTCAGACTTTTATTTTCAATCTTGCCGGTCGGAAATATTCAACCGCGCCGATAGGGGAAACGGTAAAAACGTAAATAATAAAATTTGATCAAATCTGACCGAAATATATTTCCAAGTCGTAAAAGTAAATATTAAATGTCTAAGCTCTCTCTCTCTCTCGAAAAGTGAATTTCTGCAAATAAAAGGTAAAACGGTTGTAGAAAAGGGAGGACGGGCCGGTTGTTTACGCGGGTGCGACTCGCGGAAAGAACGGCGTATGACGATGATTAAACGGGCGGTAACTCGGTTCTAAAAGCAGCCGGAGCCGTCGGCCAACGGATACCGCGAAATGGGACAATCACGTTATTTCCGTCCGATAACCTACATCGCGAAGTAGTCTGTGACGTACTTATGAATAAATGAATTCTTCCAGAAAATCTGACGTCTGACACGAAAACGAGCAGACCGTACGAATTATCACTTGCATGGCGGAGTGCCGCCGCCGCGCCGCGCCGTCTGTCTAGTCTGGACGGTAGATATCGGCGAATATCATCCGCGGACGGTCGCGGCGCTCGCTCGCTCGCTTCCCGATCAAATTCGGTTTCACTTGCGACACAGACGCGCGGCCCGCGACCCCGCGACTCGTCGCTTTCCTCCAATCCATTCTTATCGATTTAGCAACGATCCAAATTTACAACTCGCTCGATATTCGCCGCCGCGGTAGCTCCGTCGCGTCGCGTCGCGTCCGTTTGTCTGCCCGGTGACGCGCAACCAGTCGCCGCGGCTTTATCAGATACCCGTTCGGCAATAATTGATGCAGCGCATTGGATAACGCAATTAACGGTGTATTATTGATGGGAGCCGAGTGAAACGCCGCGTGTCATATTGTAAATTACCGTTCGATAAACGCGCGGAGATTGCGACATGAAATATTGCGATATATGCGAGATTGCGGCACGAACCGGCTGCCCGTGTATTCGCGTATGTATTTGCTTTGTTGTCGAGCTGACTGAAAATCGGTGCGGGCGTCGTTGGTAAGCGTGTTTCTGGTCGCGATAAATTGTACGTGAAAAATGTTGTTACCGTTTTCGTCCGACTTACTCGCGGACGCTTTTACAAAATTGGGCACGGAATCTTGAATTCGTGAACAATTTCCATTTATCAAATTAATTGTACTCGCTTTGACCGAACGTTTTACATTGTCAAATCCTTGTAACGACGTGGCACCGAGTCGGGAATGCGANAAATTGGGCACGGAATCTTGAATTCGTGAACAATTTCCATTTATCAAATTAATTGTACTCGCTTTGACATTGTCAAATCCTTGTAACGACGTGGCACCGAGTCAGGAATGCGGGAATGAAGGCAAGATGAATTTTTGAACCGCGAACATTGGCCGGTGACGTTCGTCGAATTTGCGGAAAGAGTAAGCGACGCGTGGCTCTTTTTACGGCACTCAAACTATCTCGCGCCACCTCGTCGTATATCTAAATAATCAATTTACTGCTAACCATAATCGTAACCACGAGTTAGCGAGTTTATGTCAGCCGAGCCACCGTAACTACGTGGCTTTGCGAAGCATAAATATTACGGCGCGTTTCGAGTTCGGAGTCACCTCTCTTTCCCTCTTACCCACGGCTACCGACGTAATTTCATTTTAATTGTCTCTTATATCGTTAATGAACGATCGAAAATAATCTCTACTCTGTTCTAATTAAAAAATGGTAATTACGTGGTAATGTACTCACATTATGCCTCGGAGACCAAGAATTGCACATAATGGAGGCATCTTCCAAGATACGACTCTGAAAAACGAAAATTCTCGGTTTTTAAATGCTTCACTTCTCTTTCACACCTTTGTATTATACATTCTTCCCATTTCCTTACAGAGATATGATATAAGATAGTTCTTCACATTCCATTTTGCAAAATGTATCCACAATTTTTTAAGAGTTCAAAGTTCTCGTCAAATTAAATCCAGGACCATGCTTGTAGAATTCTGGAACTCACGAGCATCCTCGTCGCTGATATTCATACCGATCCCATCAATAGGACCTGATTTAATTAACCGATCAATATATTTATACGTCGATAATACAGAATGTTCGTGTTTATAGATCGTTAATGTATTAAAATCGTTGATCCGTCTAGTTTTGACTTTTTAATTAATTCGACGTATTGAACCCATCGGTCATGATGCATAAGTATTTCGTGAAAACATATTTCACGATCCTATTCTATATTTATTGGACAAATTTACTTAAAGCCGTAATTAAAAAGTAACGAGAGCAGGTAGTCTAGAATGTATAAATGTAGCCGGTATCGTTGAAAATCCCAATGTCATTGAACTCCTCGAAATAGGTGACTGCTTAGAAGCACGGTCGAGAGTGGAAAGCTGGGAAAATTTTACAACGCGACGTTCTGACCCCAATAGTCTGTCTAGACTAGACGTTTTAAATATTAACTACTTATGGAGTGATCCTTTATATCCACATAGATCATTCACCTTCGTATTCTGTTCCACCGATATATTTGCGAAACGTCAAACGATTATTTGCAGTAAAAAATTCTATTTCCTACCGATCGATAAATATCCGACGGGCTTGTCAAACACTTTGACCAATCATAAATTGTTTATAGTTCAAGAAAATGTTGTAGACATCAATTAAACGGACATAACGTGTTCTTATTTTTAGACATAATAAATTTCCTACAGAATTAAATAAAAAATATGTACCATTAGAAATCGTGGACGAACATTAACTGAAAAATTGCAATAAAAATCGAACGGGCGTCTACCCATTCTAATGTCCACGTAAGTTTTCTAATGAACAATGTTTAGGAATTAGTGCCTCTAGACGCATACGAAGGTAACAGAGCTTCATGTACACCGGCGCGGTTTAACTGTCAACGGAGCTTAATATTCATCCGACCTGCATATTTTATTCCCGGCAATCGCGTAAAATGTATATTTAAAGCCGGTTGCTAAGATTGACAGAATCGGGTCATTCCAGCGTCGCGCGTCGCGACGCCGCGCCGTCGCAAAATAAATAACTCATTTTAGGAACCGAGAGCGCGGAACTAGGTAATTCAATATCGTTCTCATTAAAGTGTCGGCGAATTCTGAGTTTGATCGGTACCGATGACAATGATCGCGTCATTATACGAGTCGCGGCTGACGTCGATCGTTTATTCATCCCCGGCGACGATCTTCGCCAGATTTTTCATTCTCCTCTGCGACTTCATCTTTTATTCTTCCTACCGATATACCCGTTGCCCCGTATACGTCTCGTACCATCGTCGAGCGTTACTCGCCGCGTCTCGCATGCAAGTATTTATGTTTGTCTGCTTCTTACAATCCTCCTCGTAGGAGAATAATAAATTTACCTCGCTAATATAATTTTCGATTCAGAATTCGTTCATTTCGATTGCCTCTCGTCTAGACTTTATTCCAGCAATTTGTAATACTTGGTATTATACCGTATAGTTACGCTTGTACATTATTCTCGTGCTTAGCTAAGCACGTGTACGCGATATTGTTTTATACATGAACCTGAGAATAGCCGAAAATTGTGCCACGCTAATTATTCAACGCGTTTCCACTGCGGCGAAATATAACGTGTAACAGCGACGCTACGTAATCGTTCCTAGGGAGATCGTACGTTTTCACAGAAATTTTCGAAACCGGAGAATTTCCGCGCGTCGCTAGCCGTTTCGATTCCACCCTTTAGAGACGGAGCGTGTGTCATCGATCAGCGGGCGTACGCGCGCGTCGCGTGCACGTTTGAGCGCGAGATGCATCGTGTTCGCTTTCCGGGAAGCTGTACACAGCGCGCATCCAGCGCAAATACGATGGTATACATAGATGTATGTACCCACGCACGAGCGCGTATAGCGCGGTCAGAGGCGCGTGTTTGCGCTTTCGCCAATTCCCCATTGTCGGGCACTTGATCAAATCTATGTAGAGCCCAGGCCGTTCCGAACGCAGCTCGCCAATTTCCACGGAAATAAAATACGTTATAATTGACATCTTTATATCGGACGAAAAAACGGCCGGGCAGAGAATGCGCGCCGGCGTGCAAATATTACCTTTCATCTTCGAGCAGCCGTATTGTATACAGAACGACGTGCGTGCAGCGATTCGTCGAACGTTCCTCGGTATTCCTAAATAAAAATATCAGCGAATTCTGTTGATGCTTTGTACCGCACGCCTTCGCCGGCAACAGTGGTACAACGGAAAACCCGGAAAAAGCTATCCATCCATCCATCCATCCATCGTTCATCCACGTTATTACGAGGCATTTCAATTTCCCGTGGAATTTCGAATTCGCGTTCCCGTGTGTACATACCGGCACTCGCGCCGCCTCTGTGGCACGTGCACGTGCACACACGCGTTACAAGGATGAGCCTGTGCGCGGGCTGCATCGCAAACACGAAGGGGTGGCGGTGCGCCGTGTGGGCGAGCGCGCGCGCGCGTGCACTCGGCCACGTGCACGGGGCCGCGCGTATCCGGAAACGGTTTGCCCAGCTAATTGATTTTCTTTGGTATCCTCGATTCGGCGTAACCCGGTGCATGCGACGCACACCGCGTCCGCCGAGTACTTACGGAGACGAACGGTACGCCATCGGCGGATCGACAAATTCAATCGGGGACCTGAACCCGTTTGATTATCAGCTAGGCCCTCTTTCCCTCTCGATTGTAAATCAACCGCAAAACTCTGTGCCGCGCAATTATACGGTCGATCGTTAACCCGATCGGTTCGACGTCGCGATCTGGCCCAGTACGCCTGAATTAATGATGTACAGCATATTTTCGTGATTCGATTAGGAAAACGTAATTGTCCGATCGTTACACGACGATCTCGAAAAATCGCGTCGCCTTCGTATAGAAGAATCGTATAGAAGGATCGCTATTTATTTACCGCCGAGACGCGGAAATCGTGAGCATGCAAAAAGCGTGGTAGCTCGGGATCGTTAGTAAACTGAAGTTTGGTCTTCGGAATAAAATTCGTTCTCCGCTAACGAGAAAGAAAGGAGGGGTATGCGGGGGGAGAGAAGCTTCTTCTTCGCGAAAGNCACGCGCGATCCGGAAAGTATGCAGGAATTAATATCGATCGGGAACACGATCCCGTCGTTAATTTTCCAGTGTCAATTATTTTCTTGTCAANGTACAGCATATTTTCGTGATTCGATTAGGAAAACGTAATTGTCCGATCGTCACACGACGATCTCGAAAAGTCGCGTCGCCTTCGTATAGAAAAATCGTATAGAAGGATCGCTATTTATTTACCGCCGAGACGCGGAAATCGTGAGCATGCAAAAAGTATGGTAGCTCGGGATCGTTAGTAAACTGAAGTTTGGTCTTCGGAATAAAATTCGTTCTCCGCTAACGAGAAAGAAAGGAGGGGGAAAGCGGGGGGAGAGAAGCTTCTTCTTCGCGAAACTTTGACTGATAATTAACTAAATTTACCAAGGGTTGCGAGTCAAAGTGTGAAGTCGTGTTCCAAGTCTTTCTGCACTTCGACGCTCCACTACGCTGGTTAATAACAAATGAGTCGAGCTTCGCCCCCTTCACTTTTGTTATAATCGGAGACACTCGCTCCCTTACAGTTACTATGTCTACTGTACTCTATTATTCAGCGGATCCGTTTGAACCGTTCTAAACATCGCTTCGACGTGCTTCCGCGTTTCAATCTCCAATGTCTCGATTACATTTCATTACCGTTCCCCTTTTTATTATGCACGCGCGATCGGAAAAGTATGCAGGAATTAATATCGATCGGGAACACGAATTAACGTCGTTAATTTTCCAGTGTCAATTATTTTCTTGTCACTTCTGTTCGAAGCAGAAAGTAAATAAAATTCTGTTACGTCAGTCGTCGATAAAACTGTAGGAACGCATCGCGGAACGTGACAATATTTCATATTCTCACAGGGAAGAGTTACACTGATAAGTAGTTCACGTACGTATGAATATATGAGAGCCGATCGCAGCAGAGACGCGGAGGAGCGGACGGATAGCCATGAGAATTTACGTTCCACCGGATTCATTACTATTTCAAGTGAAAAACACAGATCTTGACGAAGCGTGAAACGTCTAAGAGCCGCGTAAAGGGAATTTATGAAATTTCGTAATGCAGTATTCTGATTCGTAGACTCCGGGTTCCCGGTCTCCCAGACTCCAGTCAACTCTTTACCCAGCGATTTTTTGCTTTTAATGCAGAATACGATTAAGTTACCTACCTGCCTGCCTGCCGGAGGAGCATCCGTTACGCTTGATCCGCGCTGAGAAAAACGAATTACTCTAATTCCAGGAATTTCCAACGCGACGTTACGTAATTTCCTTCCTCTTTATCGAAGCTCGCTCGACCTTTTTCTTATTTAATATTCCGCGGTGGAATTTTCCAAAGTAAAATCGTCGTCGTGTCTTTATACTGTTTCGTATACGACGTCTAATCTGACTCGCCATCGAAACCTGGACTGGACCATTTTCGTCAATTTAAACGTGCTCGATCCGCATAATTTCTTTCTATGCGAGGAGAATTCACATTTCTGTTTCGTATTAAATATTCAATTTATTTCTGAGCCTCCGGTTATATTAATTGCATAGGCTTTCGTTGACTAGCTATATTTCTTGAAAATATACATATACAATATTTCTTGATACCGAGTATCGTAGATATATCGTTCCCGATTCGTACCGTGAATCGATTCGCTTTCCACAAAGTCAAAAGGAAACAGGTGCATGGAACGCGTACAGCTTTCCCACGATCTGTCATTGAAGCGGTTTATCTTCGCCCTTCGCATGATTTAATAATACCGTACTAATTCGATGGTCAATAATACAAGATATGCAGGAAATATCGTACACGATTCCGTACGAACCTATGCACCATTGTTGCAACATCGTAATTGCCATGCGTCACGAGACGTGCGAGATCTAGCGAAGGAATCTCGCCTACTACAACACTGGTTGCTTATCGATCGACCTCTCGTGTCATCGGCTTATTCCCAGAAAATTATAATCGTTCCTTCTTTATTCTAATATCATTTCATAAAAAAATAAAATTGTGCGTCGCGCTCGTCGCGGGTATTGTGCGAACGCGAATAATCATTCGCGAAAATGGGCATCGTGTGCGCTGGCTAACGAAGTAGATGTCTTTATTGATATGAAATTTCACTTATCGCGTACATAGCCTGTTCCATAGCTTTATGACTGGTTAAATTTATAGCGAGCAGAATGGGAGTTAAGCAGGCACCGATGAAATAAAATTTATACGAGCCTTTATCATATTATATTAACGTTTCGGCGTTTCGTAATCCGTTTAAGTCTGTACTCCTCGAACTGCTCGTTAATATACCTTCGTCCTTTCTTGAACTAATACCGATCTGCGTGAAATGATCGATACGGTAAATGTCCCAATTTCTGTTCGGGTCACAATTTCCACTCACCGACTCGAGATAAATGGAAATTGTGCCGCGAATCAGAAATACATTCACTGTACATCGAGACAGAAGTGAAAAGTACGAGACCGAAGCGAGATGCCTGTTGGAATTTGAAACCGGTAGCGGTATCGGGGGGATCTTGGTAAAAGTCGAATTCTTGTCAGCGGGGGATGGGCCGCGGAGCCGATCCATGAATCATGATGATTCGTTTTATGGTATTTACAGTTAAGCCGAAATTGACGGTTGCCAAGCGTAAAAATCAGTGATTTCGTTACCACTATGTATCGAGGGGTAGAAACGCTCATTGGCTACGTGGGTGTTTCCGCCCCCGCAGCCCCGCCAATCAGACCAGCCGCTCTCTCTCATCGATCCAGACCATCTACCCTACACTATACTCAGCCGCCATGCTCAACTTGCCCATTCCCCTATCCTTTCGTCGACCATATACCGATCTACTCGTACACCCACTACTACCACCGGCCCCGGTCTAGTCGATGAAACAAAACTCTACGCACGGCGAAAATTGTTGATCAACACTGCCGTCCGATTAGAGGATTGCCCGACACCCTCCGTGTCCCTTGACGTCGTGCCAAGGGATGAAAGTCTCCTGCCGAAGGTATCGCCGGCAACGGGGCCTCTTTAAGGCGATCGCCACGAGGAAATGGGTTAAGCTGGAATATATTAATGCACGGAGTTCTCCGTTCGCTTCTCGTTTGATACGCGGCTGGAAGGTTGACACACGCTNCTGGAATATATTAATGTACGGAGTTGCTCCGTTCGCTTCTCGTTTGATACTCGGCTGGAAGGTTGACACACGCTCGCGTTGCGATCAGCGTTTTGCACGAGATCGTTCGCGTGACTCGGTCTAGCGGAAAGAGATAATCGAAGGAGGAAAGGGAGAAGCGGACGAAAATGTTAGGAAAGGTAGACGAGGAATATGGATAGAAGGGGTGACCAGAAAAGGCTTGGGCAAAAAATTTGGTATAATCATCTTAAAGCTCTCCTCGGACCGTGTTATTTTCGCTGAAAGAAGTTTCGATCGAATCCTCTAACAGCAGAATAATCTAAGCCGATCACGCTTCGTCCACCACGTCCACAATAGTAGCTTCGGACGTTCGCGTTTCGTTTTGTTGAATCTCGAGAATATATTGAAGAGCGTGGAATTGCACGTTCGATGGCTGGATCAATTATTCGTCGATGGCTCGTGTCATACGCGTCAAGTTTCGAAATACGTAGGACGTGTTCTCGCAAGTTTACCGACTCTTTGAACAAGTTTCGACCGCCTCAAAATTAATTTACGTCCATCACCTAGTCCGAGATTATTGAAATCGCGTTATAAGCGTTCAATTTATTATAGAACGCGACCGCAATATTCGTATATAATCGTAATATATAATAGTAATGTATAATAATTTATAAGGTTCAATTGTTTCAGTTGTTCAGTCATGTTCAACGGAAAGGTTGAACCTCGATCGAATTTTAATTCCAACCTCGTATTTCGATCTCGTATCCACTTGACGAGTAACTAATATTATGTCGAGAAGAGGTTGCCTTAGAGATGAAACCGAACTATCGTCGAACGACTCTTCTCCGTTCTATTAATAATATCGAAGGAATCTTTCGTAGTTACTTTTTAAATTAACCGAGCAATTGGATTATACCTACAGAATTAGGGTTGCCGGGATTTACTCTTGAAATTTTCATTGCAACTTGACGTTTCAGTTTGACATCCGAACCGAAAAGATTATTTTCGTGCGGACGACGAACGAATTTTCGTTCGAGTGCAGATTTCCAATTACGAAAACAAGTCAGACGCGAAATAGAAAAGAATATTAGTAGCCGTTTTCTATATCAGAACCGGTGACCAGGTCATAGAAAATTCATTTGCCATGTTCCCGAATTTTCGTCGGCGACGTTAATTAGTTAGCCATAACTCTTTCGGCGATATCGCGACCATTAATTGTCGTCGAAATCGTCGGGGTGCGACGTTTCGCAGGGAATTCTCGCAGCCGCGATGAATTGTTCTTAAGTATGATGGAGCGGTATTCTTGCGTAATCGTTCCTCATCCATCACGGACCAGTCGACGAGAACGGGTGTAGATTTCCCAGACGAAAGGACAAATTCCGACCCAATAGTCGTGACACCTTAGCCGCGAGGAAACAACTTACGGTGAATCACGCTAGAAATTCATCATATTTCAATGAACGTGCCATCCCGATTTCCTTAACTCGCGACATCACCGCGTTCCATGCATTATTATTCCCGATTTCGGTTTGTCCTATAATACAACACGATTCGATCTACGATCATCTATTATTCCGACGAGCCGTAAATTATTGGCCGCCGTATGACTATCATCGAACAAGTTACGCGTTCTCTCCGCAATCATTCAATATGCATCTATTCAGGAACGTTTCAAGATTTCCAAACAACGACCACTAGCCGCGGTAAAAGTGAATTATCCATGCCGGACCTCTAATTACCTAATGAATATTACAGTCGAAGATTAAAAACTCATGTACTCAATCATGTACCCTACGTGTTCTAATGGTTTCCCGTAACATATGGTAATGGCCGTAAATAATCGAACTCCTACCAATATGGTTCCGAGCGAAGATGAGTTTATAATATGAAAATTCTTGCTCGTGACTTATTAATGAAGTATATCGATAAATATAAACTCGTTAAAATCGTCTTCTTCTCTATTAATACGTTGTAAGGATCTCGACAGAATGAACGCAAAAAGATCGAGACAAAAATTGTATAGGATTTGAAGAAGCGTATTCGACGAGAGTAGCCTGGTAATCATCAAAAGTGATTATCTACGTTAGTTCTATCTAGTTAACACGCAGCCTCGTCATTACCGCGGCCACGGTAACGACCGTATATGGCGATGGCAGACGTCCTCTAATGGAGGTCCGTTCCTACCTGCTCTTCGACCCCCATGCACCTATCCGCGCGACCCCATCTACGCCGTCACCCACGCGAGTGTATTCGTTCCCTCTCTCTCTCTTCCACCTCCGGTGTTCTCTGATTCATCCCCCGTCCAACCCCTTCGCCTCTGCTCTCCGCATCTCGCTTCGCCTTCCTGTTTCCTAGCTTTATTTACTCTCCGTTTTTAGCTCCCCCTTTTTCGTTCATACCGCCTGTTCGCCCTGACTTCTTTCGCTATTCAGTTTTTATATCCAGTTGTTCATTTCTTTTTTTATTCCACCCACTTGAACATTTCCTCTTTCCTGCTCTCTGCGTGTATCCCGTGTCACGAGGCGGTTTCCACGATCTCGCAATCTTTAGCTAGACGGATTCTAAAGAATTATAATTCTCATAATTGTATGTTTAACAATGCATCAAAAGAATACGTTCATTTAATTTGTATACTAATAACGAGTCCATCTGTATTTTATGCATGAATAAGTTATAGCACTTTAATCAGTTTTCATCTATTCAGAGTCTATAATTGACGATACATTATTTATAATGATATAAACGTATGCTCTAATCGAATTCTGATCTTGGCGTGATCCAGAAGTAGAGGCAGGTTTCGTTTTCATGTAACACGAACTCGTTCGTCGCTCGTCCTTATCCCTTTCAAGTTGGCCGAGTGGCGCGCCGGCACTTTCGGTCTGATTCACGTTCCGGCACTCAGGCCTGATGTTTCACGTCATTTCAGTTGGCTGGAACGTCGCGGCGGTCCCCGTCGGTTTTCCATTTTCGTTGCTCCCCGGCATCTCGTTTACCCGGAGCGAAAGCCAGTCGCGGCAACCCGAGTAATCGCGGACGTATACTACTTCCTCAGCCGCGGCTGCCGTAGCGATCGCAGACCCATACTACTCGCGCCCAGCCGCTCGAGCAATTATCAGAATTGAATCTCCGTCTTGACTTCGCGGAGTGAATTAAAAATTTTGATTGTCGTTAAATACTCGTTTTAATTGCGTTTTGAAAAATTGTAAGGAATTTGTGCCTTTTTTTCTTGTGATAATAAACGTATGGATCCTGCGCAGATTTCGATGCAACAGATATGTAAAAGTAATTTTGTCGTCGCATTTATTTTTTGTGATATAATAATGAAGTTGTAATCCTGGTTTGCGTTCGTCGAGTTTCCGTTGGGAACCAGAATTTATCGGCGCCGTTCGACTAAACGTACCTGCTTGACTTTTTGATGAAAAGGTCAAACTTTTGCACACATGTCGCGGGCATGATAGCTATTTTATCGATCTTAGCTATCGCCCCCGAGCTTCGCATGCATTCCGTTGCCCTGGAAAAATTACGTTAATCCGCGTCGTTGTCGAATGAATTACACGAAAATACACGTCGACGCGGTTTTTCTGCGATTTTCCTGGGCGTCGCTCCGGAAAAGGAAAACGACTTCCCGATATGGAAAAATAATTTGAGCTCGCTTTTTAGAGCTTACGTTTGCGTCGGGTATTACCTATTGTTCCTCGCGTATTGAAAAGAATTGCTGTGCACGAAATAAACGAGAAAAAACCGATTTAAATTCCTTTTAAAGATTCCATTGTACGATTCGTACAATAACCCGTGGTTTCAATAAGATTTTTTATGACGTGGCCGATTTTTCATTAATGATCGGCGCTACGGAAAAATCTGTGGATTCGATACTTATTCGTTTTATGTCGTGATTTCAGAACAATGGCAATGAACAAATTAAATGGGCACTGAAATGAAATAAAATTGCAAAAAGTACGAAGTCGCCTAATTACAATTTGATCGTCAGTTTCGTCGCCAGACGAAATGTTTGAAGTCGTGCGTATTACGTACTGCGTTATGCGACGTAATGTTATAACTGCATAAAGTAGCTCAAACACATTTTGCTAACCATCGCGATGAAACAGTAATTACTATTAAATTCGTTCAAAGCATGTAAATTTATCATTAGCTAATTCATAGAATATGTAATAATTTATAAATGATGAACACGGATATCAATTATAACTCTTTAATCTATTAATCATGTATGAATATTGTACTTCAGTTTCCAGCGTCTCCCAAGTGTTTAACAAGGAATCACGACGGTGGAATTTAATTCCTACTTCGAACTTGAGTCGTTTATTAATAATCAGGCGCGTTCATTTCCCATATATCTGCTTAGAACTTAAATAGAAAAAACGAATTTAATCGTATAGAACAGCATTGCATAATTAATTCGAGTGAAAGTGGCACAGCTTTAATTTCATGAGTCTGTTTAATTTTAGTTGCAAGTAAACCTTTCTTCGTAAGACAAACAAAACTCTTTCAACAATTGTATACACTTTCATTTACAATTAATGATTATACCAGTGAAAAATTATAAAATACGAAAATGCAACCACGGACTAGTTATACAAAACGACAGATGATTATATGAATATTAACAATGTGTGCTCATAGAAAGTCAACTCATACACGTCGAGGCGATTAATAAGAACAAAGCAAATACACGGAGAGCGTCAAGATTCAATCGTTCCGTGGGGCGAGACGAGAAATAGTAATCGAGCCACAAAACGGTACATAAATTTGTCTGGCCGGTAATTGGTATTGGCGGCAGCCAATGCACTTAAGGAAGGATGAGAGGAAAGAACGTTGTGTAGGGCAGCAGGTTGGTCACGTGGCGTGGCACGCGACGACACGTGGCGGCGACGGCCAACTGTAGCTGGTCGTGCCCGAGGAGATCGGGGTAAAAAGTTTTCCGTAACACGAGGACGTCCCGGGGACGGAGGCTGGCAGCCAGTCGACCTCGTGAACGGGACACCGCGGACGGAACGCTGCACCACCGGTGTGCGGTGTCTTCGCCACGGTTACATCTTTCCGAGGGGACGAACAGGGCAAGGTGGGGGGCGGGCCGATATCCCACCGGGGAGATGAGCGCATTAAGAAAATTGAAACGTCGATTTGTCCTCGAAACTCGGCCTGACGATAATTTCATTAAGAAGGCTCGGGGCGAGGGGACCGAGGCTGAGCCCGAGATACGATTCGGGGGAGAAGAGAATACGCGCGGCCCGGCCCGGCCCGGCAGCCGCGAGAAAGACGTCCCACGGTCGATACTGCTTTAACCAGAGATGATGCTAATTTCAACGGACGTAACCGGCGGAAGGATCACCCTCTCTGTCCGGAGAGAAGAGGCTTCCATTTATAAACCGTCATACTCGGCCTGTTTTCCCGTTATCTTTAAGACCAACTTCGCTGGCAGTGATTTATGAGGTATTGGCCTTTGATAGATACCGTGGCTTCGGCTTTTCACTTAAACGCCAGTCGTAAAAATTGATTCCGCCGTCGGGACGACGGCAGACCCGTTCCCTTCGACGTACGAGTCATCTATAGTAATTAATTTCTCGTACAGTATCGCCTATACGAATTCGTCCAACGAATTCGTCCAACGAATTCGTCCTTTTATTCAACGTCCAAGCGTGAGCGACGTGAAAAAAAAATTTTTCGCGACGCGTACATAAAAATACTCATCGAATCGATCTGCGGGACAAAAAAGGGGTCAGTGAGCGTCTCTGCGAGCTGGTTTCCACGCGAGCTCGTTGGCAACGCGGATGACTGTCAGTGAGCGGTACAGTATGCTATTTTATTTGTAGAGTGACACATATCCGACGCGGGTGTTTGTTCTGGCCACGCATTTCTGGCCCTTCGCCGTGTGCCGCGCTCGAAGCAGGTGTACGTCCAGGTCCCCGTCGGCCCCTTTCCACCCTCTCCGTTCAGATACAATCGTGGCATAAACATATGGTCATAATAATAGACTCTTGATTTCGACGAGGGTGACGCTCCCTTTGAGTGTCCCGTGATTGTTTCTCTAGTAGGTACCTAAACGTAAAAACGCGTGGGACGGACGCACCGTCGGCCGACCGACGCGGCGGCTCGCCTAATGGGAAAAAAAGTAGATTTCGATCGGGAAGAGTCACCGCCACTTTGCCGTCCGCCTCTATTTCCCCTCTTCCGCTTCGATAGTTTCAAGAGCGGCGATAAGACATATTTGATGGTGCTTCGACGAGAATTTAATTTACGAATCGAAACGTGCGTCGCAATCGACGATTAAGGGTAAAGTACCTCGTTAGAAAGAATTTTCTCTTATGAATTATTCCTACCCGTTGGACCGGTTCTTCCGCGATAATGTAACGCGCATCGACAATTCCGAACGATATCAAGCAAAAGAATAACGTAAGAAATGAAATAATTTTTTAGCAAGTAGGATAGGATACCGTATGGTTAAAGACGTGTTCGCTGGTCGTCTCAATCTCTTTTGTCTTCAGATTATAAATCTGCGATAATGCAACAAAAACAAAATAATTTTTTAGCAAGTAGGATAGGATACCGCTTAGTCAAACACATGCTCGCTGGTCAACTTTTTCGTTAAACACGATTTCGGAAGCGACGTTCCTCGCGCATTCGTAATAATAATTACCATAAAAATGTCCGGTGTCTATTCAACAAGTTCTGCCGAGGAGAGATTGAGAGATACGCGCGAGACGCGGTTCGAGGTAATCAATAAATAACGAGCCGCGCTTTAGATGACAGTTATCGACTGCGCGGCTCGCGCAGTAACGCGAGATATCGTCAAGCAGGAAGTGTCAACCGGTAACGGCTACTATTTTCACCGGCGAGCAGCAGCCTCATCCCGGGGCGGTGGTTATGCTTCGCACGACATAAAATATATCGAGAAACGAGTATCCTTATCGGAAAACCGGTACACGTGTGACCCGTGTGTACGTACGTACACGTGTGTCTCGTTCTACATAGCGCGGGGGACGTGACGCGGTACGTGTGCAGGGTGCCGTTTCGGTCTGCGGGATGGAAGGGCGGCAGACACACAGCTACGGACCATTCCCTATCCGAACTCCATCGGAACTCGGCAATTCCGGCGTTTAAGAGTTCGGTCACGTAGCTACGTGCCTCTGCCGAACCCGGAGCTGGCACACCACGGACCTGCTTATGTTTTATAATCGGCCACGACTCCGCCCTCGCTTACACACGTATCCGCTGGTACGCGTCTACGTACGGACTGCCTGTACCGCGATTACACGAAACGATTACGGGTGAAATATTTTCGCGCGGAAGCATCGCGAGGTTTAATCGGTCGAGCGCCGCGGGTTTGATCGTTCCTCCTTTTCGACGGCTAGGCGAAACGTTCGCGTGAGCCTAGAGCTCGCACTGTCGGCTCGCGCATTTGTACTATACATATATGTATGTACGTGCAGTTATTTGATTTCGTGCCCGACTGTTTGCGGATCAGATGTGAATTGGCGAGCGTGTTTAACGATCGAGCTTAATGAAGTAATGGCGCGACATTAAAAGTAGCGGAGAATGCAAATGAGGCTCTAATTGCCTCCCGTTTGACCCCGGATATTTTTACGTCACTTAAAGGTGAACGCGTGTCTGGTACGCGCGATCAAAGAAGAATTGGAACGATTAAAGGCTCGTTTAAAGGGCTCTTGTAAATCGACGAGTCTTAACCGGCCGCGCAGACTTACGTACGTTCATTTCTCAGACGGAGGCGGAGTGTAAAGAGAAAGGAGAATGTCCGTCGGACGTCGACGGAGTGACGAACGGAGAAAAGAAAAGAAGATTATACTCGATGAAAGCGGGCCGGGGCCGGGGGGAGACGGGAGAGAAAGAGATGTACAATTAGTCATGGAGAGACAGAAACACGGGGCGGCCGAGAGGCGAAGGAGTCCGGCGGAGGGTGAACGAAGAAAAGGGGTTGAGGATCGGGGAGAGAACCCTAGCAGGGATCCCGGTAAGTATTATTGTAATTATACACTTAGGTTTATTTCCTGCGTGGCCGCCCCCGCCGCCGGCTGATAGCATTATATACCGCGGCTCCCTAATAAAAATAATAATAAGAGCGTTAAACCGCGGAGGACCGAGCGGAAGTAATGTTCGCCCTTTCCGTTGTTAGTACGTCTACCTGTTTCGGGGCCGGCGATATACGCCTCGCCCTAAACGCAGGAAACCCTCGTAATATGCTCGTATTAATGATTCCAGGTTGCACGAAACGCGCGTATTCGTATTTGTACGTGTGCCGACGCATTATCAGATTTAGCACTTTCTGTTGAACTGATGGGGGTAAGCTTTAATAGATAAGAGGCGGCCCACTCCAACCCAAATTAATACAACGCGTAATACGAGTATGAAAAGAAATATGGATACAAATATTACGAGTCGAATCTATTTTCTCGTGTACATTTATTGCGGCGAATGCAGACGTTAGAAAATTCTGTAAAACATTATGTATTCTATAGAAATTGCAGCTTTCGTTCGACGGTTCTCC
>SMSR01015365.1:0-67919 GCA_019453355.1 Ceratina japonica | reverse complement strand
TTGAAACGGAAAATAGTGCTGTTAAGAAAGAGTATTTTTAATTAGCCGGCAGGAAATTTCTCCGATTAAACTGGAAAATTCGATCTAATTACGAAGCAATAATTGAATCGAATGAAATAACAATTTTCCTACGGCCATTATGGTAACTGTTATTTCGACGCGGGAGAGTACGGCCGCGATCTTCCTTTAAGCAGCCGTCTATAAATCGTTCCGAACCGTTCGAAATGTCCTGGATCAATTACCATTTATAAAGCAGCAGAAGTAGTTTCCGTTGATATTTACTTGCGCCGACTGGATACTTGGTCGTGGCTGTTTCGTTGGAACTGGGTCAGTGTCCTTTTGCTCGAGAAGAGAAAGGATTCACAGTACAATTTATCGTCGACCGCTTTTTCCAACGGTTACGTCGGTTTTCGCGTTAATAGCGCAGTTAGCGGCTATGAAACTTGTGAAAAGAAGAGTATCAAAGGAAACAAAGAGAATGTGAAACACTTGGTATGGAGGATTGAGAAGGAAGGGAATGGAATCGGCAGTATTGNATATCGCGGATCCAGCCTCTGTCGCGAATCTCGCACGCATAAATTGCATTCGGATAATACAGAATTAACTCTATCTCTTCGTCGCATTTATCAGCGGTGCGGCCCGGCTGATAGACCCCAATCCATCCGGCAGGATCGCAGATAATGCACGCATCATCGCTATCATCGTGGTGTCATTGTCAGTTTTATACTCACGTGACTCTTAATAACAGGCCGCCGCGTTGCTTGCTTATGGACATGGACCCCGTTGTTACCGCCCGTATGGCCTGTCATGTATCCTAAAATAATGTGGGATATGTATGTAATTGCCTTATCATTTGTTTTATTTTGATCGTTCATGCTGTATGCTGGTGATAAGATAAATTGGACAGTTTCATTAATTCCATTGAAATCAATAAATTTCCCTCCAAACGAACAATGAGGTTCACAGGTTATTATCTTACTTTCAACAGCTCAAGTCACTTAGTTTTATACAGTGTTTATTTCAATAATACAGAAAGAAAATGAAACGAGAAAAAGTGAAAGTCTCAGAACTTATTTTAGGTTCAAGGTTAATATGGTGTTATTAATAACGCTTACAAGATGCTTAAGTATGACCTGTGCAACGATGATTCAACGCTGCCGGAGACATTAGATTGTACGGGAGTAATAAAATCTCCATTTCCCGCAGGACGCAGTCAAGCCGGGCATGCATATTTAACGCGGAGATGAAGCATCGGACGAAGGAAGAAGAGAAAGCACTACGTTGCCTGCAACCTGCCTATGCCCCGTCTGTGTCTCTTCTCCCAGTTCTCCCGTTGTTCTGTCGCTTTCTCCTTTCATCCCTCCAGGATATCTCGTCGCCCCCCTTTATCCACGCCCGCGCGGCAGAAAGCGAGGCGAGTTTTCTTGGATTAAAGACACGTTCGCAGTACTCGACATCAGGCAAGCCCCACGACGCCCGTAATTCCCCGTGTAACCGAGCGATTATGAAGTAAAGCGACTTTCAGCTAGAGAAAACGGTGGTCTCCCCGTTCCCGACCGGTCGCCGGAAGCCCCTCTCGATTATATCTGACGGCGTCCCATCCTCCCATCCCTTTCCTTATGTTAACACGCGTTTGCCGAACTAAAAGGGTCCCGCAGATATTTACCGTGCACTCTCCCGAAATACGTTTTCGGTTCTACGTTCGAAGAAACCCGTCCTCTGATCTCGCTGTGTTACCTTAGCTCATGAATTTTCATTCGGATCACGCATCGGAGATTAACCCATACCCCTTGCCGATGGATTCTCAACGATGTCACCTCTACGTCCGTGTGTCACGTCGTTACGATGATTACACTTATTGAATGCCAGTGCTTTGGTTAACTCAGGCATTTTCAAACAGCTGTTTTAACGTAACTGCGTCTTATTAGCTAAATTGGCTGCTCGCTATCAGATAACTCAACCGGCGAGAAATAGCGAGCAACTAGTAAGACGCAGTTAGAAAGGGATAACACAACATTCGTCGCATTCTGTCTCTTTCTGTACCTCACCGCGCTCGGCCGCTGGAGTGCTGTCTCCAGTTACATGTATGTATATGCTCGAACGTTGCTTCTAATCTAACTAAGATATGCTCAGAATTGCTTGTCATTCGACCGACCAACATAAGTAAAAGTAAGCAAACTGTGCGAGCAAGACGACAATAGAGGGACAACAACAGACATGGATACACTTTTCGACACTCTCGGCGGCTGGGTAAGAATGCTTCAGTTTTTTTTTTTTTTTTTTAATCATTACAGACAAATTCCTTCTCATTGTATAACAAGGAAATTTATAAATGCAAAAGTTTGAATGGATATTTGTTACTAGAACTACTCCACTGGTTGAGTTGAAATTTTACATTTACGTTGCTTATATTGAACTCAAATTATTTAAAAAGCTACTTTCTGCAAAATATAATTACAGGAATGGACAAAACACTTCTGTTGTTAATAATAATAACATCGCTGTATATGAAATATAGCGTAAGAACAGGTTATAAACATTTTCGTCTCAAACATTTCCTGCAGAATCTATTCGAGCAATCAGATTTTGAAAAAGGAAGTTTAGAATTTACGTGGTCTATCAAATGCTTTATAAAAATTATTACATTCTTAAAACAAGTTTCTGCGCAGAAAAACTTTCTATACTTCCATATGAGGGTGTAACAGCCCTAATAGTGTAAGTAACTTTTCGGCCAAGTTGTGAGTTGCTCTATGAATGCTAATGCGTTTAAGGAAAATATGAAGTAAGTCCTAACTCGTCCACCTTGCAATCTTATGTCAGCACAACGTAGCCATGTGAATAGAACTGCTATTCCGATACCTTCAAATTTTAAGAAGTGAATTACACCACTGTAACTTTTACCTCTTGTAACGTGAGCTGCATCGGCAGAAAACGTGCGGGTGAAGTCGAAACAAGAGATGCTAGTTGTATTATAATTTTTCAAATAACAATACGTCAATTTAGTGAATAGCATCAGCAATTTCGATGCCATCAAGCCCCGTACCCCGGCGAGTGCACTCGTAAATATTATCGTATTTCCGAGTCCGTGTTATCGAAATCTTGTCCGACGATGCACGCGAATAATTCGGAAATGTCGCGATAACTCGACAGGAAGGATTACAACGCAACGCAACGCAACGCGGCGTGTCTCTGTTCGCTGCGAACTGGGCTAAAGATGTAGCGTACAGACGCGCGTGCACAATGAGCTCGGTTGCATGCTCGATGAACAGAGTTAGTGATTTCGCGGACGTGTAAATCCTAGATACCGCGTTGCTCGCCGAAACTTCGGGCCCGTTACATATGTAACACGCGAAACTTCGCCCGCCGGATGCACATTTCACTTATACGCGACGGTAAAACCACGGCGCGCGGCGTGTAACCTTTTCTTTTTATGAGCGCAGCGTGTTTTTTGTCATGCGAGGACGCCGTACAATTTCAACGAGAACCCGAGTAAAAGTCTCATACTTCGTCATACCTTTTATTCGTCGGAACGAGCTTGTTTTTCGTTCCTCCCAGCGCTTGTGTCCTCGAGTAGTCGCGAAAGATTGAAGACGATACCGCTCAAAGAACCAAGTTTTATTTCCCGAAAGTTAATCGTTTCCTCTTTCTTTTTTGTATCAATGAACGGTCAGTTCTTTAGATTTTGTGCTCCGAGAATGAAGAGGAGGATGTTTCGCGTCAACGACAACACGATGTATCACCCGAATTTCGGTGCGTATCAACGTGTTCGTTGATGTTTCAAGGCTTGTCGAGTCAGTAGTGCAAACGACATGTGTTCCCTTGTCTCGTGTTTTGGGTCTGTACATCATGTTTTTCGAAGAGACCAGCCGTTGTTGAGCAAGAAAGAACAGTGAAAACGCGTATGATTTGAATTTATACAAACTAACTGCGTTATGACACATAACTCTGGCAATAAATTTATAATACACATTTACATACGTTACGAACAAGAATAGAATAATGATATTTTTTCATAATTTAATCGCAAGATCTATACATTCTTCTTTTGATGGTATCAGAAAATTTTACGTCACAAAGTTTAGGACGCCTTCCAATGATCAATGTTCTCTTTAGCCAAACAGTAGAAGACTCATTTCGCTAAGTCGAGCTAACGGGAAGGGAAATATCTCGGAATCATTTCTTTCTGACGTAAACCTCTTTTCTTCTGCCAGCCCCCATTTGCGTTTTCCTCCTTGATGTTCGTCGAACGAAGAAATCGATGAACTCGAACCAGGCCTCATCGATTCTGGGTCGCAACGCGTGCAGCCGCGTGATTCGATCGTAAACTAACTTTTACGTACCCTTCACGAGTTTACCCCCTGCGAATAGCTCGGGGAATATCGAAGACAAACGTTGGTGCAGGATCGATCCTTTCTTTATTTCACTGCCCTCCTTTCCTTTCCTTTTTATTTCTCTTCCGTCGTTCTCTTACCTCCCACTTTTTTTTTACTTCTCTTCGCTTTATTTTTCTTTCGTTCTGCGTTATTTTTCAATCTATTTTTATTTTATTTTGCCTGCTGTTTTAACTCGGTGAAAGAAACACATTCTTGTGCTTGTGATCCCATGTGTACCTAAACGCAATGTGGAGCTAAAACATATTTAGAAACAGATACATATTCGTGCAAATATACAAATTGCAGTAGGTGATATTGAAACCGAGAAAAGAATGTTACATATTCTTTCAGGAATAGGTGAAATCATGAATAGTTTAATGACATTTTTATTTAGCAATAATTTGGACATGTACTTTCTGAATTGGAATGACATTATTGCAAAAATTATTAAATGTAATTTTTCTATAATTACTTCAAAAACAATATATTTACAATGGTATACTTATAAATGGATTGTCGTTTTCATGCACTCATAGGATAAACAACTGTACAGAAAATATAGAATATGCATGAATTATTTAAAAGTATAGAAAAAGGTGTCACTGCATATCTCAATAATAATGATAAGACACTTTTAAAACGTGAGAAAGACACTTTTACTTAAAATACGTTTTTTCAATTGATATAATTTAAAAATTTTATTTCGCATACGCCACAGACTACTTCTAAACAATATTTTATTAAACCCAGAGAACAGAAGTGCACTTGTTCCATGGGAACTATCTAATGTTGCTTCAACCATTCCCAGAGTAACCGTGACCCAGTGCCACAATCGTCCCCCGAACATTAATGCTTGCGTCGCGCCAGGACAGTTTGGTCTCTAGAATGGATCGTAAATCGCGTGTAACGACCCAGCACTCGGTGTTCAGTCAAGACAAACTGATATTTACAGTACGCCCCGTTACAAAAGGCATTCGTTTCCTCGGCTGGAATTGTGCCGGAAAGAACAACCGTTTACCTCAGTGACGATAACAGTACTGAACAGCCACAGCCTTCGGCCATCCTCAATTTTTTTTTGTAAAGGGACAATAAGGCTTTTTTTGACTCAACAAATAGACACATCAATTGTTCAACCAATTCAAATATTACATTGCACTTTATTCTATAGTATGTATACTTATGTAATAGAAAGTAATATTTTTAGCAAAATTTGTTTACTCTTTACCGTTTGTTATAATTAAAGTATACTTCTGTATCTGACTTAGGGCACTCATGAATTAAATAAATGTTTTGAAATACAATACAGAATTGGGTGCGCCAAAAGTGCTGTTTCCTTAATTTTAATACAAAAATCTTCAACTTATCTTATCCGTAAAACGGCGTCTTCCAGGTGTCCCAGTCGAACACTTATGGAAATATAATTTCTTCTTTCTGTATCGTTTATTCAGAAGTCGCAGTGCGGAAGAACACCTGCAACTGGCGTAGTGCTTGTACCAGAGCCAGAATCCAAACGACACGTCGGGTCGCGGAACCAAACTTTCTCCAAGAAACTGTTTAAAGGTTAATTGGATAACGTCGAAAGCGTTAAACACTTAGTCTATGTTCCAATTAGCGATGAGTATAAATACGTTGTATTCAAACGAAATTTTGATAACGGCAAGTGAGAATTATGCAATAATAGTACGTAAGTAGTTTCTGAATTCTACAGTAGACGTTTGGAATGAAAAGTACAC
Organism: Ceratina japonica; assembly: GCA_019453355.1. Classification (NCBI taxonomy): domain Eukaryota; kingdom Metazoa; phylum Arthropoda; class Insecta; order Hymenoptera; family Apidae; genus Ceratina; species Ceratina japonica. The sequence goes on along the minus strand of SMSR01015365.1, from coordinate 61,813 downwards.
ATATTCTGTCTCAAGATAATTATAATGAGGATTGTTTGGATAAGCAATTACAAAGAGTGTTTGCAGTTAATTGCTGTAATTGAAACGGAAAATAGTGCTGTTAAGAAAGAGTATTTTTAATTAGCCGGTAGGAAATTTCTCCGATTAAACTGGAAAATTCGATCTAATTACGAAGCAATAATTGAATCGAATGAAATAACAATTTTCCTACAGCCATTACGGTAACTGTTATTTCGACGCGGGAGAGTACGGCCGCGATCTTCCTTTAAGCAGCCGTCTATAAATCGTTCCGAACCGTTCGAAATGTCCTGGATCAATTACCATTTATAAAGCAGCAGAAGTAGTTTCCGTTGATATTTACTTGCGCCGACTGGATACTTGGTCGTGGCTGTTTCGTTGGAACTGGGTCAGTGTCCTTTTGCTCGAGAAGAGAAAGGATTCACAGTACAATTTATCGTCGACCGCTTTTTCCAACGGTTACGTCGGTTTTCGCGTTAATAGCGCAGTTAGCGGCTATGAAACTTGTGAAAAGAAGAGTATCAAAGGAAACAAAGAGAATGTGAAACACTTGGTATGGAGGATTGAGAAGGAAGGGAATGGAATCGGCAGTATTGTAGTAGTTATTAACTAGACAAGCGTGGTAACAAGGGGAAGGAAAAAGGGAAAGCGAATTTTCGCGAGCGAGACACACATTTGAAGAACGAACCCAAACTGAGATGAGGTTTCAGCGGAGTCCCTCGTAACCGTTTAATTATCCGGCGGATACCCCGTCTAACCTAGGCTTAACAGCCCTTTAGGCAAACTTTTTAATTACGTGCACCCCGCCCTCTCCCCCGTGTGTCTGGTCGTTTCCCCTGGCGTAGCAACTTTCCTTCTTGAATTCTCCGCTGAAAATTGATCCTCACTTGTAGATGGTTGATTGAAACTTATTGTTAGAAGCACATCCTACCCTACGTTCGTCGTTTTTTTCTTCCTTTATCCTTATTTTATTTTTAAGGCCAAGTTGGTTGGGGTTAAATCGAACCACCAGGACTGCAGTCTGTTTCACTGAAATTTCTACATTACCTGAAAGTGGATTTGTTTTAATGCCTTTCATTGCGCTACCCCGGATTAAATGTTTGCGCTTAACGGCGTCATTCGAAGGTAATTACGGTTTCCAGCGGCGCGTCGGGGCGAGATACAATTTCGCGCGGATAGACCGTTAAGTAACCCCTTGAACGTTCGTCTCGCGTGTTTCAGAATGTTCATCTTATTATCCGAGATCCGCGAAAAGCTTCCGGCGTTCTATCGGCAAACGCCAAGCAATGCGTGTCGTCGGCGGACGGATCCCACCGGTGAAAACAAAAAAGAACGCGGGATTATATTCTTTTAGTCTTTAGAGGCCGGGAAGCAAACAAGGGGAATCGAATCCGAAACGGAGCCCGCGAATCTCTGACAAGTGTCCGTGCTTCTCCTGTTTCCTGCTTTTTTCTCGGAGTAAAAGGATCGCAGGGGGCAAAAGGTTTGCCCGTAAAATATAAGTTCGCAAAGTTTAAACTTCCGCCGGAGCTCGTTTCATCTCGAGTACACGAATTGGGACTTTTATCCCGGAACAAAAAGTGCAGTTATTTAAAAAAGAATTGTTACGTAGCTATCTGAAAGAAAACATTGGTGATTACGGTTCCGCAAAAACTCTTTCTTTCATTAGTGTTCCATTGCAAATAACAGTACTGCAGTTTTATTGGAAGTTTACGACACGCGATACTGTTTACGATTAGTAACGTAAAAGGTTGAATTACTTTTGGATTGCTAATTATACGTTCTTGGATTATGTATGTACGCATATATATATATTTCCATGTACGTACGTATAAACGATTTTTGAAGTTTATATACTTTTCATGACGCTAGGGTGCGCTAAATTAGAAGGGAATTCACCCTCTTCAGCTTCTAAGAGTGTGAAAAGAGAGTTAATAGGTTTTTATGAATATACAGATTTGTTTTGTGTTTTCAAAAGTTATTCATACAAAAATATAAATACATAAATACACAATAATTTGAAGATTTTACCAAAATCTAAAAAATTCAAGGGACTAAGAAGTAAAAAAATTTATAATATCTTTCAAATTCCATAGGTTAGTAATTTGCTTATTGTTTATAAAGGTTACACCATATCAATATCAAAAGATTTAACCTTAATCCTCTTTAAATATACTGTACCTATAAAAAAAGACGCTATGATTAATTTTTACATATGTCAAATTACCAATGACTAATGACAACTATCGATTCTAGAAACATGAAATTTTGAGGATAGCCATTAGGACGAAGTTTCCCCGAATTCGACCTCCAAAGGGTGAAAAAGGAGCGAAATATATTTTTGGAGACTTCCAAACATCTCTTAGAATATTTGATGCAGTCAACTGCATTTTATTTTGGAAAGATAGAAAGGAGAATGATATATGCGAAATTCAATTTTTTTGATATTCTATCTGTTCTTTATTTTAAGAAATTATTCTATTATTAAGTCTTGAATATAAAATTCCTAAGGAATCTGGAGTTCTTGCATTGGATGAGGATACCCTCTTGAACTCAGCAGTTCTTATTAAGCCTTGAAAGACAGTTCTTATTAAGTCAGTCGACACTCCTTACATCTAATCGAATGAATCGCGTAGGGCGTGTGGTATTTCACGTCAATGCAACGCAGGAAATCTACTTATACGAGAGGAACGTAGGGAACGGTTTTCCGAAGTCCAGCGCGCGAAGTAATGCCATCAGGAATACTTTCCTAAAGGGATCCGAGGGCATTTAAGGAGCAATGGAGGGATCCCGGTCGGGTCTAAGTGCATGCCGACTAGGGTTACCACTATGGCTTGTAATATAACCCGCGGCTCGTCGGACGGAGACGGAGCGCAGCCCGGTTGGAAACAGAGCGAGTGGGACGAAGAAACCGATGCGACGGGGAACGTAATGGTATTTCCACGACGGAAGCAATGTCCAGCGTTCGTATCCACTGTTTACCCATCGGTTGAATGTTTTTGGCGGTCCGGGTACGTCGAGTTTTGCGCCAAACACTTCGTACACGCAATGGAATTAGAATAAAGTTTCCAGAGGAACGATAGACAAATTGTATGTCTCCTTGAAAGTTCAATGAATTGCTTTCACGCTCCGTTTACCCGTTCCCTGCCTCGTTCCCACTCAAAAGCAGTAAAGCATGCAAGAGACGTACAATTTGTAGTGACGACTTTGAGAGAAAACGAAATGTTAAAAAAGTGTTTGGACTGCCGCGAAAGTGTGCCTCATACCAATTAGTATGAAATAAATAATAATCAATATAAACTACTATTTTTTTCATGATAAATTATCAAGGAGATTAGGCAGGTCTTATCAGCGAAAAAAAAGTTTCTTCACTTTCCCTTTCCCAATTTTACAAATTTCTTGACGAATAATCTTGGATATAGGATTAAGAAGAGGGAAAGGGGAGTATTTCTCCCATTTACCGAAAATTGTTGCGGCGTAAAACGATTCATCAAAATAGAGGAGCGCAAAACCCAGCACTCGAGACGTCGCGAAGAATCGTCAGAAAAGCTGCCGGTCGCTCGACCCCTGGTCGTCCTTTTTCAAGTTCTCGTGGCACGGGAAAAGGGATGGGGATATCCTACGGGAGAAGTGGTTCTCGCGCCGCGACTAGAGAACAGAAAGAGACGCAGAAAGGAGATCGTTCGGGATATCCAGACAAAGCTCCGGCCCGAGAGAGACACTGGTAAATTGGATTACGGCGCTCTCTCTCTTGTTCCAGTCTCTCTTATTCCCTCTGTCGAAATCGGTTCCCATCTCGTTCTCCGTCTCTCTCACCGCCGCGCCGTGAAATTAATATCCGAAGATGAAAGAAGCTGCGGCTCCGATCCACGCCGGCTCTCGTTCGTTTGATTCCCGGATCACCTCTTCCGCCCTATTCCACGCTGTCTTCCTCTCTCCGTCTCCTTTTCGCGGACCCTCGTTCCGCCATTTACATAATGTGGAATAAATCGTTGAAATTCGTCGACCCTCTAACGTTGGCTGCTCCGCGTTGCGTCGACGCGACGTGAAAAGAGAGAAACGAGATGACGAGANGTCCTTTTTCAAGTTCTCGTGGCACGGGAAAAGGGATGGGGATATCCTACGGGAGAAGTGGTTCTCGCGCCGCGACTAGAGAACAGAAAGAGACGCAGAAAGGAGATCGTTCGGGATATCCAGACAAAGCTCCGGCCCGAGAGAGACACTGGTAAATTGGATTACGGCGCTCTCTCTCTTGTTCCAGTCTCTCTTATTCCCTCTGTCGAAATCGGTTCCCATCTCGTTCTCCGTCTCTCTCACCGCCGCGCCGTGAAATTAATATCCGAAGATGAAAGAAGCTGCGGCTCCGATCCACGCCGGCTCTCGTTCGTTTGATTCCCGGATCACCTCTTCCGCCCTATTCCACGCTGTCTTCCTCTCTCCGTCTCCTTTTCGCGGACCCTCGTTCCGCCATTTACATAATGTGGAATAAATCGTTGAAATTCGTCGACCCTCTAACGTTGGCTGCTCCGCGTTGCGTCGACGCGACGTGAAAAGAGAGAAACGAAAGGACGAGATGATAAAAAACGAAAAGGAAATGAGGAGTGTGTTAAAAAACACGATCCCAATTTCATCTCGTAGGCTAATAAGTAACCAAGACACTTAAAGGTCGCTAATGAAAACGAGTAATAGAAAAAACTTCGCAAAAAAAATGATACTGAATGCGCAGAACTAATGATGGTATCGCAAAGTCGCAATTTTGTTATCTCGTACAAAAAACTGTGCAATTTTCACTGCATATTTGCTGTTTACGGTTATCGAGTTTTGCTTCTCTCCATTCGCTATGGTTCTCTTTCTATCTTTTAGTTTCCTCTTAGTGTTTCCTTGTAAAGGAAATCCACTACACAATATAGAAACAAAGAAACGGTTTCCGGTAGTAATTTGGAAACGTGTGTTCTCCACATTTTTTCGTTCATCTATGTAGATAGAACTTCGAAGGAAGATCTGTTTTGACATAGCTGGAAGCAGTAAAAGTGTCCAGGGTACCGGAAAGCTTCTTATTACCCCTGAAACATCAGTTTAAAGGCTACCTTAAACCAACAGACGTATGGGAAGTAGAACAGACCACGTATTTTCATACATAAAGTATATAGAAAAATTTTTGCTAAAATTCGTTTCGTATAAAAAATATTACAGACTGTGCAAAAATTGAAAATAGTTAAATTATTGGAAGATTGTTACAGTTTTTTATCTTCTGCAATATTAATTTAAAAATGACTTTGACTTCATTAGGTTATTAGCTTTTACATTTACTTTGGAGTAATTCATTTCAGTAAGTGATATCTAGATCCTTTCTCTCCGCTTTGTATTTGTTAACCAATCTCAGTGTATTGTATAAAGAAGCCTATGTTGAATTGAAACTTAGAATTAACTCTCATTCATTACCTCAACAAGTTCTAAACTCGCCTTAAAGTCCATCAATCGAAAGGGCACGGTAATCTATATCCGACTATCTGGAGGAGCATCTATAGGAACACGGCTAAATAGCCCGTACATTGAACGACTCGTAACATTAAGCACAGCTTCCGGAGCTTGGCTCCGTTACAAATCAAATTGAGTGTGAATCCCGCTATCATAAAGCTCGGTCATCGCCGGCCTCTGGGGGTCGGAACGCTTCAGAAGGATGACTGAGTCGCACGGCATTTTGGGATAGGGTTCAACCGAAACGAACGAAGTTTGATGGCGCGTCGATTTAAACAGGAACACCAACGCGTCTGTGTTTATCCCATGGATCTCCACGTCCGCCGAGAGTGAGCCGCGCCTTTTCGAATAAACTTCTATTTGTCGAGCGTCATCCCGCAGGATCGAGGATTATCGGATTCTCGTTAGAGCGAAGCGGGCCAGCAGCGTCAAGCCGAAATCCGTGGCCGGCTTTAGCCGCGTCGATGCGCCGCATCGCCGGCATTCATGAAAGATTATCGGCGGTTGACGCGATGGGTATACCTAGGCCCAATGGCTGTGTGCCGGTGACTCCGTAAGACACATCCTCTACCCCAACTTTATCTCATAAACGATCTCGAGCCCGACCTTATCGAACCTACGTCACTGCCATAATGGCTGGAATAATTACCAGGATAATTAGGACGTGGCGTTGACAGGCATTGAGAGCCATTGAAGCGTGCTGCGATCGGATAGGGCAAAGGCGCGCCGTAAAGGCTGTTTTAGGCACTCCATTCGAGATTAAACAGTTTTCGGCATTCTTAATCTCATTGTCAGAATTTTTTCTGGGACTTTTTCAATTTCGATGTATTTTTAATCATTCTTTTGCAACACGACAATATGTATAGAAAATTTGTTCTGAGGGATTTATTATAAATGTCTTATTATTAAGCAAGATTGAGGATACCGAAAGTTATTCGCGAGAATTTCGGAAATTGAAGCCGATTTTCATTAACATGTGAAGGAAAATGTTAAAAGTGTCGAGTTCTATAATATTTATACCTGACAGTGTATGATGTGAATGGGTTCAATTATTGCTGTTATGGAAAACCTTTTTATTGGTGATAGAATGTCACTAATTGATTGTAAATGATGGATATAGATTATTATATTATACATCCAGTGAGAGTGCTAAAACGTGCTTTTAAACAAGCCGCAGTTTGTCAATGTTTTTAACAGATAGTGATTAAAATGTGACAAACTCGTAACATTTTTTTTAGTATTGTAATTCGGATATGCTGTTGCGAAGTCAAAGAAATCATTTTCTTCTACGTTTCTTACGGTATCAAGAAACTAAACGTAATAATTTGAAAATTGTAAAAAAGAGGTAAAACGATGTATCAGAAGACTCTTCGCAAGGACACGTTTGTATTAGCTATTAGCTGCTAATTGCTTAGTCATGGACCGCTGGTAATCGCAATTAGGACTATATAGAGACCGCGAGACTATTTGATATCCCTGTGCGATACCTTGACACGGATGCACGTGATTGTAATCAAACGAGGCAGTCTTACATCATCACATTAGAATTCGGAAAGTAGTCATTCTCTATCTAATTTTGTCGTTACATTATATTATACTTATTCTATGTATTCATTATATTTTTTTTACTAACTAAAATTCCATAAATAAACAAAAATACCATAACAAAAGTAATCAGTTAAGGATTGGTATTCCGCTAAAAAAATGCTATAATTAAATCGCGCGTGTATGAATTTTGTGCATTGGCAGTTTCCATTAAAAAAACGTCGTTTTCCACTTTTTCCATGTCCCATGTGCTTATTCAATTCCAGATTTACTTAGTCAAAAATTTATTTAATATAAAAGGATGAAGCTGTGGAGAACTAAAACGCCAACTTGTTGATATTGATGTTGAAAATGTTCGATGCTCGTGTGATCACAATAATTGGTCGTGCATGCAGTGCAGCCTTTTAGTTTTATTAATTCGCAAATTGACATAACGTCGATATTTTCACGGTCTCTAAACGTTACACGCTATCACGGTACACGTTGCTTGGAAAAACGAGTATGATGGCCAATCATATCCGTCGAGCACGTCTATTTCGTTAATAATAAAAGTGCGTGTCAATAGATTGCGTGCTCGTTACGTCTATAAACGTGAACCATGGAGAAATACGTGTACGTACACGTTCAACTGTGTATACCTTTATTGATATATCGAAAAGTTATTAAAAGCAACATTTTCTGACTAGAAAAATGCCGGCCGAGTGTAAACTAAAAAAAAGATTAAATTCCATCTATCCTAAAAAAGTATGTCGAAACGAAAAACGTTAAATTGAAAAATAATTTATTTGTTTACTACTCAATACTCAATTATTTTTAAAAACGAAACGATGATAAAAACATTGTTTTATACTCTTCTTAAATCCCATTCCGATTACCTTTCAATATATTTCACTTTAGTGTTTGAATCAAAATTGAAATCACCACTCGAATACAATAGCGTAATGCATGAATGCGAACAAGTAGGTCGACGTTTCTTTCCATAGACGTTAATTGCACTATTTCAATGGTACTTCAGAATGAGTTAACAATTCAATACGCTTTTTTATTAATGTAAAATATATTCCAAAAACGCTATATCGTTCCTATCGTTCTAACTAACGATTTATCGATAACTATAATCTTTTTACAGGTTTTTATCTTATTACAGGGTTGGAAAACGGGACGTGGCTTAAGAGAATTTTTGAAACGAATTAATCACTGTTCACATTTCGACTTGCACCTCGAATTTTGGTCAGACGTGAAGTGGCGAGGACAAAGGACGTTCCGATTCGGAAAAAAAAAACAGAGAGAGGCGCGCACCCTTCCTCCTATGCTCCATGAATGGTGCAGTAATCCGAGAATACATTAACAACTTCGGCATTATCAATTCTCGTATAATACCTATTGCGAGGAGGGTAGTTGGTCGCAACTTCGCCCTCCAGGTACTTCGTAGCTCGCGTAGCTTTGAATCGCTGTCTGTTTTCCCGGTACCGAGTGCGATTTCGCCTGCGCGAGAAAACGCATCGCAAGATTAAACGAGTCTTATAATTTATTCTTGTCTTGTCATACTTTCGTTCCTTGCAAATCAGAAGCAATTTATTAAAAATCACAAATACAGATAATTCACTTATTTTGCAAATTTGTTTAGGATTGAATTTTATTAGTTAAAATTAGGTGAATGTATTGAGAGATTTAATAATATTATACTAGTTCAGTCAAGGATAAAGGTGAATGTATAAGTTCAATCTCTACTCCATTCAGCATGTCAATACAGGAATAGCAAGGATCTTTCGTGAACTAATCTCGGTGGAATGATACACTGAATATTCTATTACTTCAGTGAAAATAGAGGAAAATTCTTACGTTTTTAATAGATTGAAGTGAAATGTCTTTAAGCAATTATTCATCGTCGTAATTTTGTCTCTAATAAGGGCAGTGATTGATTTGCAACTCGGACAGCGCATAGATCAAGCGAAAGATGAATTTGCAAGATGCATGTGGTTCTCACAAGCGTGTACGTACACGTGACATCGTTCGCAGCTGCACATGTTCGCGTACGCGGCGTATCGAAGTGGTGTGTTCTCCAGCCTATTTTGGGGTTGGCGCATTCGCGCGCGACTAGCTACGTGACACATAATTCAACCAACTCCATAACCAAGTTCGAAGTTATATCGTCCCGGCAGCCAACCCTCGCTTCAACGTGTCTCTAGACTACGTTTTCTCCGACCCTACGATAAGTTGCTGGCACCGTACTTACCTGGAAGCTATCGCTGCTGCCGATGCCAACGAGGTATTAGCTTACTTAGATGAATACGATGCGCTTGCTGGTCGAGATTCAAAACTGCAGTTTAGTCACTTGATTCTTTAAAAGATTTTTCTGCTCAGAATAAAAGGTATAAAGAAATCGAAAGATCTGTTGGTTAAGTAATATTTATGTAGTATCAGATAAATAGATGTGTAGATTTATCAATTATTAGAATGAAAAGGTCGTTCTGCTTATGCAATCTCCCCAAAAAGTTACATGTGTTCTAAATAGATATGTACAGTGCATTCATCTAATTTTGTTATACATACATATGTATATCTACTCGCAGTGGAAAGTACATTTTAATTGAAATCTAATGTAATTAATTAGTAATTATCAAAATAATTTAACTACTATTTTGTCCTCATTTTAATATTGTGTAAGGATTTTTAGTTATTTCACCTCATCTTTAATTCTTTCAAAGATTTTGCATGTGTGAATAACATTTCTTTTATCTTTTATATTCATGATTATTGATGAAATATGTTCCTAATATGATTAGTTATTATCATAAAAAACTTTGAAATCCTTAGATACTATCTTTAAATATTTTCAGTTTAATGTAGGAATACAGATTCCATATGAACAAATTGTTAATTTAAAATGGGTGTAACTCCAAAGTGATTTTCTCACTTTATTTTAAATTTTACATATGAATTTAATATGATGATATTTATTTATTTGCCAAATTTCCAACATATTTCAATATTTCAACTTCTAGCCAGAACCTTAACAAACTGATTTTCATGCAATCAAATAAGACTTGCTCACTTGCCCCCATTTCTTCGTTCTTCGTCCCAAGCCAACAGATGCATGAATTTGGTATTGACAGGCTATATCATTCCGTTTGCCGATACCGGCTTAATAAAACTTCACTGAAACGACAGCCGCCCTCTGTAATTCCTCGCTGTTGAGCAGTTCGTCACTGAACATCATCCGATTCATCCAGCCAAAATGTCGAACGATTTACATCTGGCTCTTCGCGGCAATTTCTCCGTGTTCTCTTCGCTCTGTAAATAACGAACGCATATATAGAACGTATGTATAAACGGTCCGTGGCCTCAGGTGGTTGCGCGAGTCGAAAGCGCGCTCGGTTGCGATGGCAAATCGTAAACGGGTCGTCCGATATCCGTTGACGGAACGAATCCCGCCGACTCGTATTTACCCGAGGAACTGAAATCCGGATCGCAAGTCTCGTCACGAGCCGAATCGAGTCACGAGGGGAACGCTACGCGTGGCGTGAACGCGGGCCGCGCGGCCTCAGATTGCCACGGGCTTACGGCCAGACGGACACCGATAAGCGGTGTGCAGGAGGGTAATCGATCGACGACCGATTAAAAAGAGAACCCGACGGACACGCTCGAAGATTTCCGATGAATTCCCTTGCGCACGATAGGCTACAAATCGTTCTTAATAGCCGAGCTTTATGGTCAGGTGAGGAGAAGAAAAAAAGATCGCGAGAGAGCGTGGAGGAAAACGATATCGACGACGGCATGGGTTTCCTTTTCTAGTCTGCGACACGGAAAAAGGTTTCCCTGTAAGTAGATCGCGAAACGACAGATCAAATTCTACGGATCGTAAATTTGATCTACGGTGATACAGAGCTGAAGCTGAGTTTCTGTTAGACAGGAGAAACCATTTCTCTGAGCTTATCAAGAAACATCGTTCTGACGCTCGATTATATTCTACTATATTCTATGAGAAATACTGCAAGTCTTATATTTTGAAATTATTTCAAAATTGCTTTTAATCAAATCGAATTCTTCTTTCGTCCTTTTTCTCAAGTATGTAAATTATTTTCATAACTTATAACTTGAAGATTTTTTATTTTATACTGATTCTTTCTTTTCGACTGGACCTTGTAACTATACTCTCACAATGAATAAGNGCCTGCGCGAGAAAACGCATCGCAAGATTAAACGAGTCTTATAATTTATTCTTGTCTTGTCATACTTTCGTTCCTTGCAAATCAGAAGCAATTTATTAAAAATCACAAATACAGATAATTCACTTATTTTGCAAATTTGTTTAGGATTGAATTTTATTAGTTAAAATTAGGTGAATGTATTGAGAGATTTAATAATATTATACTAGTTCAGTCAAGGATAAAGGTGAATGTATAAGTTCAATCTCTACTCCATTCAGCATGTCAATACAGGAATAGCAAGGATCTTTCGTGAACTAATCTCGGTGGAATGATACACTGAATATTCTATTACTTCAGTGAAAATAGAGGAAAATTCTTACGTTTTTAATAGATTGAAGTGAAATGTCTTTAAGCAATTATTCATCGTCGTAATTTTGTCTCTAATAAGGGCAGTGATTGATTTGCAACTCGGACAGCGCATAGATCAAGCGAAAGATGAATTTGCAAGATGCATGTGGTTCTCACAAGCGTGTACGTACACGTGACATCGTTCGCAGCTGCACATGTTCGCGTACGCGGCGTATCGAAGTGGTGTGTTCTCCAGCCTATTTTGGGGTTGGCGCATTCGCGCGCGACTAGCTACGTGACACATAATTCAACCAACTCCATAACCAAGTTCGAAGTTATATCGTCCCGGCAGCCAACCCTCGCTTCAACGTGTCTCTAGACTACGTTTTCTCCGACCCTACGATAAGTTGCTGGCACCGTACTTACCTGGAAGCTATCGCTGCTGCCGATGCCAACGAGGTATTAGCTTACTTAGATGAATACGATGCGCTTGCTGGTCGAGATTCAAAACTGCAGTTTAGTCACTTGATTCTTTAAAAGATTTTTCTGCTCAGAATAAAAGGTATAAAGAAATCGAAAGATCTGTTGGTTAAGTAATATTTATGTAGTATCAGATAAATAGATGTGTAGATTTATCAATTATTAGAATGAAAAGGTCGTTCTGCTTATGCAATCTCCCCAAAAAGTTACATGTGTTCTAAATAGATATGTACAGTGCATTCATCTAATTTTGTTATACATACATATGTATATCTACTCGCAGTGGAAAGTACATTTTAATTGAAATCTAATGTAATTAATTAGTAATTATCAAAATAATTTAACTACTATTTTGTCCTCATTTTAATATTGTGTAAGGATTTTTAGTTATTTCACCTCATCTTTAATTCTTTCAAAGATTTTGCATGTGTGAATAACATTTCTTTTATCTTTTATATTCATGATTATTGATGAAATATGTTCCTAATATGATTAGTTATTATCATAAAAAACTTTGAAATCCTTAGATACTGTCTTTAAATATTTTCAGTTTAATGTAGGAATACAGATTCCATATGAACAAATTGTTAATTTAAAATGGGTGTAACTCCAAAGTGATTTTCTCACTTTATTTTAAATTTTACATATGAATTTAATATGATGATATCTATTTATTTGCCAAATTTACAACATATTTCAATATTTCAACTTCTAGCCAGAACCTAAACAAACTGATTTTCATGCAATCANTGCCAACGAGGTATTAGCTTACTTAGATGAATACGATGCGCTTGCTGGTCGAGATTCAAAACTGCAGTTTAGTCACTTGATTCTTTAAAAGATTTTTCTGCTCAGAATAAAAGGTATAAAGAAATCGAAAGATCTGTTGGTTAAGTAATATTTATGTAGTATCAGATAAATAGATGTGTAGATTTATCAATTATTAGAATGAAAAGGTCGTTCTGCTTATGCAATCTCCCCAAAAAGTTACATGTGTTCTAAATAGATATGTACAGTGCATTCATCTAATTTTGTTATACATACATATGTATATCTACTCGCAGTGGAAAGTACATTTTAATTGAAATCTAATGTAATTAATTAGTAATTATCAAAATAATTTAACTACTATTTTGTCCTCATTTTAATATTGTGTAAGGATTTTTAGTTATTTCACCTCATCTTTAATTCTTTCAAAGATTTTGCATGTGTGAATAACATTTCTTTTATCTTTTATATTCATGATTATTGATGAAATATGTTCCTAATATGATTAGTTATTATCATAAAAAACTTTGAAATCCTTAGATACTATCTTTAAATATTTTCAGTTTAATGTAGGAATACAGATTCCATATGAACAAATTGTTAATTTAAAATGGGTGTAACTCCAAAGTGATTTTCTCACTTTATTTTAAATTTTACATATGAATTTAATATGATGATATTTATTTATTTGCCAAATTTCCAACATATTTCAATATTTCAACTTCTAGCCAGAACCTTAACAAACTGATTTTCATGCAATCAAATAAGACTTGCTCACTTGCCCCCATTTCTTCGTTCTTCGTCCCAAGCCAACAGATGCATGAATTTGGTATTGACAGGCTATATCATTCCGTTTGCCGATACCGGCTTAATAAAACTTCACTGAAACGACAGCCGCCCTCTGTAATTCCTCGCTGTTGAGCAGTTCGTCACTGAACATCATCCGATTCATCCAGCCAAAATGTCGAACGATTTACATCTGGCTCTTCGCGGCAATTTCTCCGTGTTCTCTTCGCTCTGTAAATAACGAACGCATATATAGAACGTATGTATAAACGGTCCGTGGCCTCAGGTGGTTGCGCGAGTCGAAAGCGCGCTCGGTTGCGATGGCAAATCGTAAACGGGTCGTCCGATATCCGTTGACGGAACGAATCCCGCCGACTCGTATTTACCCGAGGAACTGAAATCCGGATCGCAAGTCTCGTCACGAGCCGAATCGAGTCACGAGGGGAACGCTACGCGTGGCGTGAACGCGGGCCGCGCGGCCTCAGATTGCCACGGGCTTACGGCCAGACGGACACCGATAAGCGGTGTGCAGGAGGGTAATCGATCGACGACCGATTAAAAAGAGAACCCGACGGACACGCTCGAAGATTTCCGATGAATTCCCTTGCGCACGATAGGCTACAAATCGTTCTTAATAGCCGAGCTTTATGGTCAGGTGAGGAGAAGAAAAAAAGATCGCGAGAGAGCGTGGAGGAAAACGATATCGACGACGGCATGGGTTTCCTTTTCTAGTCTGCGACACGGAAAAAGGTTTCCCTGTAAGTAGATCGCGAAACGACAGATCAAATTCTACGGATCGTAAATTTGATCTACGGTGATACAGAGCTGAAGCTGAGTTTCTGTTAGACAGGAGAAACCATTTCTCTGAGCTTATCAAGAAACATCGTTCTGACGCTCGATTATATTCTACTATATTCTATGAGAAATACTGCAAGTCTTATATTTTGAAATTATTTCAAAATTGCTTTTAATCAAATCGAATTCTTCTTTCGTCCTTTTTCTCAAGTATGTAAATTATTTTCATAACTTATAACTTGAAGATTTTTTATTTTATACTGATTCTTTCTTTTCGACTGGACCTTGTAACTATACTCTCACAATGAATAAGTTTCCTTTTCCCGTGTGTTGAATAGACGGAGATGAAAGACCACATCGAACGATTTCACAGAGCGGCACATTCATGCATTTCGCCGACGCGTATGCGAATACAAACCGTTCCGATCACGGACTCGCCAGTAGACTGTACTTATTCGATTCCTCTCCCCAGTTTCTTCTTTATCTATTCGTACGAATCCGTCGCTTGGCGGAGGGAGATCAGATTGATGGCTGATATCAATTCTGCGTCTAACGTTATTGCTAGACTGTTTGCGTTCATTCGCATACATCGGAACATAAATCTTGGAACATAAATTGTACGAAGAGCTTTTCTCCCGCTGAAAATTTTTCCGGATCAAACAACTTCTACTTTCGTCTACCAATCAACGAATTCGTATTCGTATCTTCTAAAATGATTTTTAATTGAATTCTATATCGTTTGCCTGTTTCTTTTATTCCTGAGTTTAAATTAATCGAATATCAATTTAAGTAAATGACGAGAAATAAAATACTATCATTTGAATCGAAAATTTACTATAAGAAAGGTAAGTAATATGAAATATTGCTTGATTTTGTATTTATGTTCAGTAAATTTCAGTATTTGTACAAGTATTCATCGTTAGATCATAGATTTTTATGCAGAATAAATCATTTATCATTTTAATTTAAAAAATGTGATTTTCATTATTTAAACATTGTAATACGTACCGATATTTTACATATTTTTACACATAGCATATTTTATGAATACTACTTGAATTAAGAAAAATAGTTTGTTCAGTATATTGGACAATTATTATGAACGACATCCTAATTAAAGGACTATACATAACCCTTTGTGCACTGAGTGGGCTGCGCGCTTTTGACGACAATGCGCGAGCTGAGCTGGCTAATTTTTTTTTAGTGGTAAGAGAAGCGACGTCGTGCGTACGTCGTGCTGGGCAGATAACATCAAAGGTCATTAGCAGCGTTAAACGCATATACGTGTTCACAACCGAATTTCAGTGGTTGCGTAAGAACCCATATATGTGTGTGTTCATAGCCGAATTTCAATGGTTGCGTAAGAAGCCATATATTCGTTCATAGTGCTCGAAGGGTTAATTAAATTAATAAATTATGGATTTTAAACTTCCCGTTCTGGACAAAAATTATTACGCACTATTTTATTTACCATTTAATACGAATATTGATTTTGATTTTATATCAGAATTCGCCTGTATTCGTAGTTACCTTAAGCGGTTTTGGTCAGTTTATATGCCCCAGTTTCACTCTGTCACAATATTTATCTTTCAAAGCACACAATACGTTTGCGTATCACGAAGTTTCGGCACGTGAACATAACTTCGTGTTCATAGCGGGTCAACTGCTAAAAATTCTCATTAGAAACATTTCTCCAACTATATAGAGGATCATTTTACAAAAGGGGCCGCACGAATTTTGTTCAGAAATTATTTTGCGACGTTCTATCTAATTTCGCAATAACTACTTGAAGTGCATAATTAATTGTATATACTCTTGTTCATATGTTACAAACTTCACAGCAAAAATTGTTGATAGTTCTGCATGGTTCTGCCTTTTAGACAAGAATCATGTATATGATGAAGATTCTAACAGAATAACCATATGTTACTTAAACTATTTATCTCTTTTCTTTAGCCTTCCGATAATTCAATGGAAAATTGTTTAAACTACATTTCCTTTTAATGCGTATTGATTAATAGGTCCAATAAATCACTAAGAATTATCGCCTTCAGCAATCTACAATTTCTATTGTACAATTGAGCATTCAATAATCTATTTGATTTTTACTGTACTACATAGCTTCGATAAATCAACTCTATTTTTGTCAAAATAAGAGAATAAATCCATACAACAGAAAAGATTGATATCATTGAAATATTTGTAGAAATTAAATTACCTATGTTACAAATTTAGTTTGATTTAGTATTATCGTTTTTTATGTTCTGTACTTTTTATAGACTGTTCGGTGATATATGAACGGACGGAAGTTTGCGACTGAAAAATATAATTCGAGTAACGAGCGAGGAACTTGAGGTCCAGTGGATCCACGAGCGTGTTAGGAAAATTGGAACGCTTCACAAACTAATACGCGCTGCTTACAAAAGTAAGAAAGAAGTGACATCGTGCAGGAAACTAGAAATAATCATTCCCTGATGCAGGGCAAGAGAGCGGCGTGTAATTTCGCACGAAGTTTTCTACAGAAGGGAGGACGCTTCGTCGTCGTCGTTACTCTACGCGTCCAGCGAAATGCAAAGTCAGCGACGATGGAATTCTCTAGAAATTCTCAAGTTCCGTAATCATCGCAATTTCGTCATACGTGACGTAATTTTGAATAGGAATTATTCAAGTTCTGCCTACAAATTCGCTGCGAATACG
The DNA here is from genome assembly GCA_019453355.1 of Ceratina japonica. Taxonomy (NCBI): domain Eukaryota; kingdom Metazoa; phylum Arthropoda; class Insecta; order Hymenoptera; family Apidae; genus Ceratina; species Ceratina japonica. The sequence continues at coordinate 44,747 of SMSR01015365.1, read as the reverse complement.
GCCACGCTCGGATCGCTCGACGCGCCGCCGCGCAGTGGGCTAAACCGATGAAGTTTGTATCAAAATCGTAGAACTTTTGAAGCATAGGCTGACAGCCTGACGATTCTTGAAAGAGTTTGAAGGTCTTGCGTCACAGAATAAGGGAGAAGTATAAAAAATACATACATTTTAGCTTTAAAAAACTGTTGATTTTGTTCATAATAATACTTTCGATTGTCCATTATTGTCCATTTAAATAGATATTTCCCTCAACGTACTATACAACATTTTTCATAGATTTCAGAATTGAGTTTTATAAAATATACAAAAATTATTGAAGTCAATGATAGTGTGTCACATCGAAAGATAAATAAATAATACAGTGCTCTAGGACTGTTAACCTTTAACCATTTAAACTTCTATTCTTCATATTTTCTCTTTTTTGATGAATTGATTTGAATGAACCTTGATTGAAAAAATAAAAATAAGTATTATTTATTACTTTCTGTATTACATACTAAATTCATCTCTTATTCTTGAGTGATCCGTTTTGTTCTTTCACTTGTGAAAGAAGAATGTCAGACATTTAATGTAATTACAGTTCCGCAGATTCGATCAGAATCGTCGGCGGTAACCGCGCGGGCAATTTCAGTGTAGCAATATGAACCTCTCACAAATGAACCAATCGTAAAAACTTTTCCAATAGGTACGATTGTTTGGCGGAAGTGCTTCCAGCCACAATCGGGGGAAAAGGGAAGAAGCCGGCGCGCCAATAAAGTCGTTCGGCTGTAGAAAGGATGTAGACTTAAAATTGTCTGTTAGGTTTGTCGGTATGGCTCGTAAAAAGCGATGCTGCTCGCAGGACTTTGCGCGGTTTAAGAATTTCATTGACACGTCCCGAAGCCGTCCCGAAGTATATACCGCGATTCTTCTTCAACTTCCAGCGATTTCGTTATTCGAACCTTTTTATTCCCGGTCTCTTCGTCGTGACTTGTGCCACTATATCTATTCCATATTACGACCGCTTATCCGCGAACCGGAAATTTGTTCCAGATTTTATAGTTCGTAACTCGCGGAGAACTTTTGTCTCATTTCAATATCTCTGCATGCGGGAATGTGTTGAAACGGAAGATCATGAAAACAGTATTTTGTTTAAATACTTACGTGAGAAATCGAAATATTTATAGTTGAATTTGTAACCACAGTATTTCTTAAATGATGCGGTATGGCCAAGGAGGGGTATTCTAACTGAAGTAGAACTCGATAAAAGATGATCAAAAAATGAATTTAAAAAAATACACTTAAAGATGACTCTACTTTAAGAGATACGTTCATTTCTTTTTGAATCTGCTATGGACGTGTTTACGTTTACCCGTTGGTAGCAAGAGCAGGCTATGTGTTTCAACGAGCAGACCAGTTCATACTTATATAAATTTTCTCCAGAGTCGAACTAAATCGAGGCAATGCAAATATTCTTTCGATATTCATACATTTTATTATTGCAATACTCTTGGAACGTAGACNTACGTTTACCCGTTGGTAGCAAGAGCAGGCTATGTGTTTCAACGAGCAGACCAGTTCATACTTATATAAATTTTCTCCAGAGTCGAACTAAATCGAGGCAATGCAAATATTCTTTCGATATTCATACATTTTATTATTGCAATACTCTTGGAACGTAGACAACTTACGTCTTTTATTTCGCTATGTGATTGCAGCAAAATTGTAGGTCTGTTTATAAAAAAACTGAAGGTAAAAAAGGGGACAAAAAATTTGGTGTAATCTGAAAGCTCTCCTTGTGAGCCATGTTATTTTAGCTAAGAAAAAACTTCCATCGAACTAACAGTAATCTAAGCTGATCACGCTTCGTCGTCGATTCTGTATATAAATGAACTGCTGTACGGTTACAAGACAGGCTACGGTTTGTAAAAAAATGATTGCTCATTTGTCTGCCGGAAGTTCAATCGGGATCGATCGTCAATCTTCTTGGTGGGTAGGTGAAAATGGTCCGAGTGGAAGCTAGGCATTCACAGTCCGTTACGTAGATGGATTTTACCTGCGGTTAGCCGACGGAAATTCTGTTGTAGTTACCCTGCGCGGGAACGCACTTTGAGCGCAGCGCCCCGTGCCGTTTTCAAGTACAACGGTTCTAATTAAGTGTCAGACACACCAGGCGGAAGCGACGCGTACACCCGGCCAACATTAAGGCGGTTAAGGGGTTAAGGCTGCGGCGAGTGTCGACGAAAAAAAAAAATAAAAAAGGAAAAGGCGAGAGAATAAGGTGCGGCGCGTCTGCGGGGGAATTAAAAGCCCGGAGGGCAAACTCTTATCCCAGCCGACGAAACGCGATAATGGTTGAGCTGTGCTGTAAATCTTTCGAATTAATCCTTCGCTCCTTTGCTCCCCTCTGCTTCCGTTTCCTTCTCGTTGTACCATTTCCGTTGTTTTTTTTTTCCTTCGTTCATTATTTTTCATCCCGCTATCACAGTTAGTTTCATCGCATCGCATCGTACTTCGCTCGTCTCTCACGATTTTCTGTTCGCTCACATTTTCTGGGATGAAATCGCATCGAGCGTGCTTAAATGCGCGATGATTTTTAGATAATCTCCTCCGTTCGTCTGATCCCATTCGGTTTTACTTACTTATCTGCCGTTTCGTATTTGTGATGCTAACAAATGNGCATCGAGCGTGCTTAAATGCGCGATGATTTTTAGATAATCTCCTCCGTTCGTATGATCCCATTCGGTTTTACTTACTTATCTGCCGTTTCGTATTTGTGATGCTAACAAATAAAAGAGGTAAACCAGCCACGACCTAGAAAACCATATCCGATGCGGACGATTCTCTTCTATTTAGCTGCACGGACGGATTGCCGCGAGAACCGTGCAACGGTGCATTTTTAATGTCCCGTTCAATTATTTCGCGTTTCCCGGTCGCTGCATTCGAAACAGAACGGTTCGAGTTGACGTGACCTGGCAATTATCGCTAATGCGCTTTCTCGTTGCCCGCTTAAAGCCCGGGAAGAAGAAGAAGTTTCTCGTACCCAATCTACGGTGACTCCGCTAGGCGAGTTGGGGGACTACTCAGGAGGATTGCCACCATCCCGGATGTCACAGCCGCTGCCAGACACGCCTCGTGCAGGTGTAAGTGCAACAGCGGCCGAACCTGTCTCTTGGGCATAGAGAGTGCACGACTGGATAACTAAATGGTACAACTGCAATTCTTGTTCTTTCCCATTCACTGTTTTCTCCTATTGTGTATCGTTTGATATTGTAGGTCTCCAACGTTCTCTACTTTTACTCGTGGTTTGATAAAACACTGATTTAAGGAAGTTCGTCAGTGAAACGTGTAGATTAATAAGACCCTGAAACCTATTGAAATTCAATGGCTAATGTGAAATGAATATCCTGTTGAAATTTCGAATCGATTCACAATCTAGTATCCGAGAAAAATCGATATAAAAAAAGGGTTCTTATACACGCTCATTAATTAATTACTCATCAACTTATACTCATTAATTTCATTGTTAAATAATTGTATTTTCCAATATTTTTACATTAATACAGACACATAAAAATTAATTTTGTTAATATGATTTTTCGTTTTCGGGAATTGATACCACTTCCGAGCTCTTGTATACATATAAGATAGGCATTCCCCCTTACCGCCTACCCTTCGCGAGATCTGACGAATCTTATAGCAGTTACGTCTATTGAAATATTTCTTAGACAGATACTGCGGGTATCGTATCTGTATACGGGGTATTCCAAAACTAATATTATGCCCAGAAATGGGAGAATCTCGAAATGATTATAAACANGCTATTCCAAAACTAATATTATGCCCAGAAATGGGAGAATCTCGAAATGATTATAAACAAAATGTCAAGTGGCGTGGATGTTAAGTTATTAACGAATACTTCTGTTAGTAACAGGCAAGTAAGAATCGTTTTACACCTTTGGCGAATATTAATACACCTGAATGGACAGGTCGTACCAATTTAAAAGATTTGAAAGAAAAACGGTCGGGAGGCGAGAGTGTACCCTCGTTTCTGAAACAGGGAGGAGGAGAAGGACAAGAGGTGGGATGACGGAGCTGGTAGGAAACGACCAGTCAATAATGGCGCTTTAAAATGGCTTAAGAGTTGCGAAACAATTCGCGAAGCCTTAGGAAACTGACAAATGCCATCAAAGTTTTAATACCGAAGTCATTTAAAACTTCGACCCATCCGTCGTCGCGTGGCCCGCGAATGGAACTTGCCTCTTTACCAGAGTCTTCGCCACCCCCACTTTCCATCATCCTCTTTCCTTGTTTCTCTTTCTTGTAGAAGCATCCACGCTCTAATCCCGCGACTACCCTTACCCGACCGTTTCGGGCCGTGCATCCCCCGGTGGAACGTAATCTCGCAAATTCGCTTTGTCCCAACAGCGAGGCTGTGACGCGCGAAAACCGTCCGCACCGGATCCAGTTACATTATTATTTAAATCCTAGATTATTCTGATCCACGGCGAAATGGATTCCTAACGTCGTCCCGCGCTGCTTGTTTCTATTTATCATATCCAGATGAATGTGTTACTATCTATTAAAATATAATAAGAGATCTACAGCAAGTTGCTCATAAAACGTAAGCATGATTCTGCTAATTGATAAGAAATCGGTTCACTGAATTTTTCATTTGATAAAAAATTATTTTTATCATAGAATTATATGAATAAACCATTATGATGTAATAATTTAATGTATTAAACCTGATTATCTGAAATTAAGAATAAAACTCTTTTATTAAGGGAGTTTGCTTGATAATTGAATTAACGACAAGCTAAAATTTTACTTACAGGCTTTCGCCTGCATATAATGAGATTTGTGTAAAAATTTCAAGGCTCTTCATTGCTTTATACCCGAAATATAAAATTTAAAATATTTGCGAATTTATACAAGGTCTTATGGGAAAATGAATTTTCATCTATTATATTAACGAATATCTAAACAATTAACGATAAAACTTACTTGAAATTTTGTATAGGATTAAACGAATACATATGCATTCTTCAAATATTCGTTTAAGTTTACACAAAATTTTAAGTAAGTTCCATCGTTAAATGTTTAGATATTCGTTAATACATTCGATGAAAATTCATTTTCCCATAAGATTCTGTGTAAAATTCGCAAATTTTTGGAATGTTACATCTCGGTTATAAAGCAATGAAGAGCCTTCAAATTTTCACACAAATCACTTTATATGCAGTCGAAAACTCATGTAACATTTTAGCTAAATCTTATCGTTAATTCAATTATCAAGTAAACTCCGTTAAATAGTCTGCTCATAATAGTACAACTTCTGTGAAGATTCAGTGTTTAAGGTTTGTAGATTGCTAACAAAGAACGACTTGACAGGTACATTGTGTTTACGGAACAAGATAGTGGGCGGAGGAAACAAAACCAAAAGACGACGCGCTCGCGCATTCGCCATCCCTTCATTTACATTTAGCCACGGTCCAACATTAATTCCACTCCAATTAAACCGCGATACAACGCGCTCTTAATCGCTACTTGCACTTTAGTATGCGACACGACGTGGAATCTTCTAACAGTTCACTGTAAAAAACTGGTCTGTACGTTTGAATTCTCTAATTAAGTTTCATTTAAGCTTCGGTGTGCCTCACAACCGGATTTATCAACTCTTTATTTAACCCAGTTTTTGTCCAATCTCTGATAACATGGCGACTATTTTAACGAATGGATTATTAAATGTCCATATGCGTCACAGCAAATGTGGAATCTATTCTCGTCTACGTGGCCGATTCAGATTTTGCGAACTGAATTAAACAAGCCTGTTTTTTAATATTCGAACTGTCAAACAAAAAAATGTCACTCGTCAGATCGATTGCTGTGTGATGAATTGACGAGTGCACTTTGCAAACAGTGAAATATTTTTTATCAAAAATCCCAGTTCATTTAAAAAAAAGAGTTTTTTAGGTAAACTCATGAATATATGTATAAGAGAAATGGTGGAAACCGTTGAGAGGCAGCTTCGTCGTCGCTGTCTGATGCACATATATTTTTTGTTATTTTCTAGCAATAACAAAACGCAGATGGAAAATTAAATACTGGCACAACAAAGTAATGGTCTTCCGCGTGGCGAACGATTCATGGAGTGGTACTACTCAGCTAAAGGAAGCCGATATTATTTTAATTAATTTACGGGAAAATTAATTGCTTCGCCAATTAAAACTTTCGTAATTTGACTTGAAACTCACCCTCCGGCTAACGTTCGGCTTCTATCCGTCCATAAGACGTCGCCTCGGTTCTCCGCGTCTTTCGATCCATCGATCCATTTCTTTATGTAAACAGTTTATATATTATGTATAAAACTAGTAGTTGAACTTAAATACAACATAATGTTAAACATGATAATGTTTATTAAGCATAATTTCATAATTAGATTAAATTAATTAATAAAGTAGAATTACGTTGATTTATTTTAATGCAGAGAAGTAGCTTAATTTGAAAACAGTATTTAATATTAGAAAATTTAAATGTGTGAATAATAAAGGTAGATAATAAATGTGTATTCATTTCTCATCGTTTTTAGCTTCTGTGTATAAAATTTTGCAAATTAATAATTGAATTTTATTTTGGTAAACGATAAATTAAATTATTCATTTTTCATTGAATTATCAAAATGAAATTAAATTTGTAAAAGAAGAAGGAAACAAGAGTTTTGGACTGACATAATTATAAATGACTGATTTTGAATATTGTAGCCAAACACATATACGATTTCCAATGAATGAACGTGAATTTAATTATAGAAGACACGAACGTTAAGTAAAAATGAAAAAGAAATTTTTAAACGATGAACTACATACAGCGGAAGATAGCAATTAAACTAGAAAGAAGAAATTTCCGTTTCTGCAAGGAACAGAACCAGAACACGAGGTTCCTTTTTTCCTGGAACGTCATGGAAACAACTAACGAATTACGTAAATGACAATTCTATTTTTCTACAGGATATTAAAAATAAAATAAAGTATTAAGTGGACTGAATAACTAGTCTGTAAGACATGCAATTATAAGAACGTGAAAGATTAATAACAAATTGTTTCAATAAGTTGTCAACTTATCTTAAACAGCGGAAAATGCCCTAAGTAATTTTCCTATGCCGATGCGCATTCATTTTAGCCCATTAATATTATAATAGCTTTAATAGAAATTCAATTTTAATGATGTTTAAAACAGTGCTCGCTGTTTCTCTCACTTTATCTGATATTTTCACGGTTTAACGCGTCGAATATGAATATTCATTATTCTCCATTAGGTTTGATTAATGATTGAATTGATATTTGTATGTACATACATATACATATTTAAGTACGTATATGTACATGTACATTAAATTCGAAATGTATTCGTTCTTCTGCAAAGCAAAATAATTAGTTTGAAGTTGATTGTGAGTAAAAAATTTAAAGTTGGTTTTCTAACTCCTTCGTTTAACTATGTGTCTGTCATAAAAATTTGTACAACAGATTTTGAAGATTCATGTTAATTTCATTGTAATCATGCATTATTTTACATTCATATAGTCACCTTACGTTCTTATGTCATGTTGCGTAATAATGAGAGTATATGAATACTTCTCGGAGACCCTTAAGATATACGTATACATGTATTTTGCATCAAAATTTAATGCGTTAGAGCGGAAATTCCCAAAAATTGAAAACGAGGTCGCGACTCAAATATTAAAATTGAATCGATCAGCCAAAACAGTATGAAAAATAAAAATCGTACACTGCACGTATGACTGTTACAAAAATATTCTTCCCGCAGTCTATTCAAGTCAATCTTAGACATAAATTCTCGCGATCGAACAAGAATCGTGTCTCCATTGTCGACTCTACTTGCACTCGATCATCCCTTTCAACTATTTCCCTTCTCTCGCCGTGCATCCAACTAGAAGCCGTCGATCGCGAAAGTTACGAGCACGCGGAATCCGCGTTTTCATCGGCGACGGTCATTATTTGGCAGCGAAACATGGCGCTAGGATCTCGGAACAGGTATGCGGAGTGTACAGAGGCGCCGCGTAGTCGGTGGAAAAATAAATCCCATCGACGAAATCGCCTTTTTTTCAGTCCGAGTGCGGGATAACCTAGATGCATACGCGAAAGGAAAAAAGGGAACTGAACGGCGATGAAAAACGCGGAGGGCGGGGGAGAGAAAAGGAAAAAGGGAAACGAGGTACGGATTCGGTCGCGCCCATTCGATTTGGAACCCGATATCGCATCTTTCGCAAATTAATCGTTTCCAGATGTATTCGCGTGGCTCTCCCCGCGCAATCGTTCTTTCAGCTTTTTCTAGCCGACGTCCATATCGTTGGCGCTGGGCGCGAGCGAGTCAAATGGATAGGAAAAAAAAGTAGAGAGAAAAGGAAGAAACGGAACGGATGAAACCCGCAAAACGCTGCGCAAATTACGACGCGGCGACTAGGATGCGAGAGACAAAGGCGCGACGCGGGAAAAGAGATATCGTCCCGGAATTACAGCCGCGGTCACAGCAAACCACGATATAAATTAACTGATAATCCTTTTGATAGCGAGTGCCGCGTCGTTCTGACCCAATTTCGAAGTTAATACAGTTGGAAACCGTATCGTTGACGCCTAATTGCCGTCCGCGTGTGAGGACGCGTAGCCAAAGGTGGAACTGAGGAACAGTTAGTTCGGGATGAGTTAATCCAATTGCGCCCCGAATATTCGTCGAAACGACGCGTACCACATTTGTAATTAACAATGTTCCTGAAACAAAATGAAAGTATAACTGGGTACTCCTCGATTTAATTGCAAATTTTTAAATCTACGAGAATTAAATTTCTGTTACCGCACGTGCGACATGAACGATCTGGTTGATTTTTAAATGCTATTTTAATGAACTGAAAATACGCTCTCGTAATGTAGAAACGTAGGTAGGTACATAAATGTTGAATTACTCATTTATGGGGCATGTTCTTCAAGCTGTAACAAATTGTTTTGCTTTCATGAGAAAAAGGCTCGACCTTTGCTNACATTTGTAATTAACAATGTTCCTGAAACAAAATGAAAGTATAACTGGGTGCTCCTCGATTTAATTGCAAATTTTTAAATCTACGAGAATCAAATTTCTGTTACCGCACCTGCGACATGAACGATCTGGTTGATTTTTAAATGCTATTTTAATGAACTGAAAATACGCTCTCGTAATGTAGAAACGTAGGTAGGTACACAAATGTTGAATTACTCATTTATGGGGCATGTTCTTCAAGCTGTAACAAATTGTTTTGCTTTCATGGGAAAAAGGCTCGACCTTTGCCAGGCGCTTTCAATTAAAATTTGTTTTTTGCGGCACGAGAGCCATCGAAATCACTCGACGCAAAATGCCTCTCATCGAAACAAAATCATACGCGGCATTATAGAGGCGAATGGATAAAAACGAACGGGACGCGAATAAAACGAATCCGGTTTCAAAGGAACTGTTGATATGTACGAACCGTGGGGTGGCCAGCACAATCGATCGCACAAAAACCGACAAATGAATCGGTGTTTAATGAACGAGATGGAACATCAATAACTAATTTGTCACGCCTCTTTAATTTCTCAACGCGTCACCATGCCGGTCCCCTTGCAAAACGTGCAAATGCTTCTCGCGCGCTTATCATATTTTATTTCCGTGACAAAAACAATTTGTCGTAATCACGTTTCAATATATTGTATCAACGATTTCCATTCGATACAATTATAGTATTTTAATGTGTACCCAATAAAAGCAACAATGCCGTAGAAAAGTATAAAAATTTATTACCTAACACTTTCCTGTTTGGACTTGCTTTTTTTTCATATTCTAAATATTCCTATGTTCTTTCATAAAAAAGAATTCATAACGAATGGGAAGACTTGTTTAATTAATATTCTATGACATTAATTCCATTCATGATCATCGATCCCCGTGCAACGCGCGAAGAAATGAGGAAAAGTCAGTGTTTAATTAATGATTTAATTACAAGGGAAAGTTTTGCGGGATCGGCAATGGGCTTCGTTCCTTGGGGAAACGAACCATCCCGTGGATAATTGAGGATGCTAAGGTAAAGTCTTACGGCTAACCACCGGCCGGGCAGGGGTCCGACTAACCATGATCTATGAGCGTGCTGCATATGAGTGACCTTTGTACGGCACCGGCCCCTTCGGGAATCAAAAGGGTCGGCTGCCGCGCTAATGGAGAAAAACTCTTGGCGCCCCTGGAAATCGACTCTCTCTCGCCTTCTTACGAGTCGATTACCGACAACGATGTTCCTTAACAACGTTAAGATGAGATACCCGAAAAGTTGTGATTACTTATCTCTATCTATGTTTCTGCACTGGTGGCCTTCGATTAGTCGTGATAAGGATCCGAACATTTATCCACTTCCCCAGTGTCATAAATATTTCCAGTAAAAAATTCAGAAACTTGCACGTGCCCTTTTTGATTATGTATCAGCGCCGAGGAGAGGGAGAGATTGTTAAAGAGTGGCAACCTTATGGGACCTCGCTGCCCATTCTCGGTGTCCTCTAACTAACGTTGAACGGGGAACTAACGCTGGCCCGTAAACTAACAAACATCCAAGCAAAACTACCGTCGGTCCAGTCTAAGAAGATATTTTTGGGGTAAAATGAGTAAAATACAGCTGTAAAAAGAATAAGTTCATTACTTCCCCCTATTTTATCCAACGACTAGATGCTTAGACACAGGCGTTGCTACTCTTTGGTAATCTCTCCTCGATGGTATCAGATATATTTTGTCAAAAAGGTGAATACCTTTGCATAGTAGAAAGTGCAATCAATTAAGGAAGTGTTTTAAATAATGAATATATGTAGTACTAAAACCGTGCTCCAAATAATACACGAATTGTTACTGAAATGTACATTTAGTAGTTTATATAATAGATGCAACTGAACAATGCTCTCTAACCTGCTTCCGCGTATTTCATCAGACAGCATGAAATGGAATCCTGCAAGCAAGAAATACAAACACGGTAAGCGAGCCGGGCGAGCAAGATACACTCGGAGAGAGCAACTTTCATCCACCGTTCAGGGAAAAACGAAATTACAAAACCGGGCTAATCTACTCGAGTCCCAGATTGCCACCGTCTAACCCAACGATTCAAGAGGAGCTCAAGCGCTTATCAAAAACGAGCCGGCGCGCACTCAGCTGATTAATGCCGAACAATTTTTCATCGTGGCATCACAATAGACGAAATTTCGTCCCGAGGAGCGGCGAGCTTTGATTTGGTCGCGCCCTTAATTAACGTCACCGTGGCGCGGTGAATGTTTTAAAGGAGCCCCTCTCACCCGGAAGCTGAGCGACCGGAGAAGGTTTCAATGATTCATCGCTCACAATGCGGTATTGGGCGGCGGCGTGTCCCGGAGATAATATCCCTTTAAACGAGCAAGAGGGTCGCACGGAAGAGGCGGCGGTTTTTGAGTGACAGGGCGGCCCACGCTTGAGAAATCTTATTCTAGCCGAGGTGGAGCGAAAAAGGAGGAAACGGGGCGCTCCAGGGCCGGATATACCGGCGTCGCGCAGCAGGGAGATATTTAAATCATCGTCAGTCTCGCGAAACGTCATCCGTCTCGGTTGCCACACCGTATCGGTGGATGTATCTCGCACGACGATAAATCATCTTCCTTCCCGTGTGATTTCCGACCTGATAAATACCGCCCGACTCGACTCGGCTCGATCCGTGCCACCGCGCTGTGTGATTTCGATGGGTAGAACGCTAACCCGCAGCACGTTCATCTTTGCGGAAAAGGAGATTTGGGCGACCGTGTTTGTATGTAAATAAGCGTTTGAATGATATACAAACTAAATGGGTGAAGGATTTATTCTATGCACGAGGGTGAGCTAAATATGAAATAGAATTCAAATATTTCTTGCATAGAAAGAAAAAATTTGTCTTATATATTAAAATGAATTATCTTCCTACTTTGGGTCCAAAGCAAGTACGTACAAGAGACGAATGAAGTGTTTTATCTATTCTTTTTACGACTTGTTAAAAGCGCGACATTTATTCTTCTCGTTGCCCGAGAGCGGACACAAAAAGTAGAATTGTGCCTGAAACAATCTTTGCTTTTTATATGGTTTTAGAAATGCACGTTGAGCCGGTTCTCAGACAGGAACTACTTAAAACTTGTACCATCCGCGAGGTATACCTCGTGGAAAGATACTTCTTTCAGTTTTTTTGTAATCGAAACAGGTTACAGCTGTAATAACTTCAACCAGAAATATGTACAATTGTTACTAGAAAATTTAAATGTGAGAAAACGCTTAACTGGATTTCTCCATGAAAAATACTTTATTATGTCAGTTATAATAGGTCAATAAAAGATACCATAAAGAATAGCAGACGTCATTTATTTTATCAGACAAATAATGAATGACCATTTATAACAATACAAAATCGTACTTATACTATAAGTTCCATCAAGTAATTAGTCTAAATCGTTTTTTATTCAATGCCATAAATATACTTTTTATGTAACTATTGTCTTATTGTATAACGTAAGTATAGTTCACTTGCATACAGATTGCCTGACCTCCGATTATGTGTGGGGTCGCGCTGGATTAAGCGACGACACGGTGCTTTTTCTACTGGATTGGACACGTAGCAGACAGTATTGTCAAACAGATTTCGGACATTCGATAATAAAAGATAAATTTGTTCTCCCTTATCGAGTCCAGTGGCATGGCATCGAATTTCTTGATACAATAATGAAAATTTACTTTATCTTATTACATTCAAAACTAATCAAAGCCACCCCAATGTGTATTAAATGTACATATGAAAGCAAACATATCTGAAATTACAGAGAGAAACGTACTTTATAATAGTGTTTTATTATTTATTCATCCGTTTCTCTACGTTTTATTATCAGTTCTTCTACTCTGCTTATTTTAGAGGAAATTTAATATATGGAAATTATAAAAGGGCATATATGAATATTCAAATGATGAAAGAAGTGTTTTAATTCGCATGAAAATGCACAGTGTATTTATTTTTTATGTCTAATTAAAATTAGGAAAAGTATCAGGATAAAATTAAATAGAAGAATGCAATTAAATTCCCTTTACGTTTTTCACTTTGACGTACTACCTGGCGTTCGATACTGAATTTAATTTTCCAGAGAAAAGAACGGCTTTAGCGCACAAATAACCTCCACCATGTACGGGATTTCAGGCAGTTAATCAATCCGTGTATCGCGAGGAGACGAAAAAGAACGAGCTTACGAACGGACGCCGACGGGCGAGGTTGGTAGCCGATTTCGTAATAAAATTCCAGGGAAACGGGCGATGTGCGAGTCTCGGGAGCCGCAGACAATTTCGTGATAACATTAACAAATACCGAGAGGGATATGCTGCGGTATAAGCCTCGTGTACTCGTTTCGGTTCGCGGCGCCGGAAATTAATATGAAATTGGTCTGTAATCCGGATAGTCTGGCTGGTACGTAGACATAGGAAAACGATCCCGGTACACGTGGCATTGCGTGCCTGAGTCGACTAGTTTAAATACGATCACGCGGATTATTCTCGGCGTGTATTCATTTCATCCCCTCGCCGTGCCAAGACCACTCGCGCCATCGCTTATTTATAATGTATTAAAGCGCATATCCACTTGTAGCCTCGTCTCGCATCGCTGTTGTATCATTGCACATCCATCTCATTGTATTCTGGCCGAAAGTAAACACAGACAAGTAAGCATCGCCATTGGCAGCGTGCGGCGAGCGATGTGAGTCTGCAGCCAAAGCGCGATCAGTTGGGTGTACGTTCAGAAGACTTGAGATAATTCCAGTAGCTATTATCCATCAAAACAATCTGATAACTGCTCAAAATTAGTAAACATCACAAACTTCTAAATCATATAGTCAGGATTATACAATAAATAATGCAATAAATCATGAATTGCTCCAATAAAATAATATTCCAAATACTATACAAAAACTATTTGCTTGTTTTTTATTACGTGTATGTGTGTACATGTATTTTCACGTACAACAGTATAATGTTATTTACTAATTTATGATACAAACGGGTCTAACTATTAAATAAGAATTTTTAACAATTTTGTTAAAAAAAGAATTATTTCTTTGAANCGCATATCCACTTGTAGCCTCGTCTCGCATCGCTGTTGTATCATTGCACACCCAACTCATTGTATTCTGGCCGAAAGTAAACACAGACAAGTAAGCATCGCCATTAGCAGCGTGCAGCGGGCGATGTCAGTCTGCAGCCAAAGCGCGATCAGTTGGGTGTACGTTCAGAAGACTTGAGATAATTCCAGTAGCTATTATCCATCAAAACGATCTGATAACTGCTCAAAATTAGTAAACATCACAAACTTCTAAATCATATAGTCCGGATTATACAATAATTAATGCAATAAAAAAATCATGAATTGCTCCAATAAAATAATATTCCAAATACTATACAAAAACTATTTGCTTGTATATTATTACGTGTATGTGTGTACATGAATTTTCACGTACAACAGTATAATGTTATTTACTAATTTATGATACAAACGGGTCTAACTATTAAATTAGAATTTTTAACAATTTTGTTAAAAAAAGGAATGATTTCTTTGAGGTAAGCTTATATCTATGTATCAACTTTTACTCCAGACCATTCAAGTGAACAGCGCTATATGAGATTCGTGACGTTCCAAAATATAAATGAACCGAAACAATGCATGTTACACACGTATCCAAATTGCCAAATTAAGAGAAACAAAATTGCTTGCATACGTATCAATGAAATGATACCGCAATTATAAACAATTCAACGAAACAGGACAGTTTGCCGTCGATTGCAATAATTATGCGCAATCAATCGGCGGAATACTCGAACGTGACGTTGTTGCGGTCCTGGTTCGCTCGTTCGGAGCGCGTCGCGCCGCGTTCCCACAGGACATCGATTCTCGTTTGCAAAATCCCTCGCAGCAGTCGAAGGGACGAACGGTTGCGCGAGGTCAGACGGCGCGGCGGGCGGAGGGGGCCGGGGGTTGAACATCCATTGCATCGATCTGAGTCCGTTCGTGCCACCGCAAAGAGCAACAGTTGGTTTTTATATAGACTAATATTCGGCGAGCGTGACAGGGAACGATTTTCAAGTTGGAATTGCTCCCTCGCAACCGTTACCTCCCATTGTCCGCGTCGCACCTTTTCAAATTTTCTCTTTCCTCCATTCGTAGTCGACGAAACTGTCATTCCATCGTCTCTCAATCCTGTACCAATTTTTACAAAATAATTTCTGTAACAATAAATACCTAATTCTTTTATTTGTTGTTTTCAAATAAATTATTATTAATTTGATGAATCCTGATGTTAAATACAGCTTCAAGTGAAATATCATATTTAGAAACTTTGGAATACACACGTCACCATTACATGATTCTAGGTGCGCTGCTATATTGAATCGTGCCTGAAAATATCATACGTTAATATTGGCCGTACAAGGACGCGGAAGCGTAATCTCTGAAATCCTGGAAGAACGAAACAGGAGATAAGTTGCATTTAAACGGAGCAGGAGCAAACTCGCGGCGAGTGCAAACTTCTCGGTAAGATTAATTTGCGATATTTGAGGTACGTAGACTACCGGTACAATTGGTAGGTACATGAAGCACCGTGTATTACGGATTAGTTTAAACTAGTTCAACAGAGATTACGTACGTGGAATCTCTTTTGCGTTTGGAAGTGCAATCAAAGTGTTCTCTCTATTCGTTGAAAGCATTTACGACGATTAATTCGCAAAATTTTGCTTCGTTGATCGAAAGCAATTGTACTCTTTCCAGAACAAAACACAACTAACAAGGTTACATAACGCACTATTTTAAACTAGTTTTAAAGCAAGAGAAAATATTTGAAGCACATTTTTCTACGCTGTTGTAAGTGTAACAGAGATTATTCTTATTATTCAATTCATCCAATTATAAATCCTAATAAGGTGCATATTCGCTTGTATTATATGTATAATCGTTAATATCATAGCAACGTTGTGTATCATCCATACACGCATGCTATATGTACGCGCTGTCGTTTATATGTAAATTTTATTACGACATTACAACGTGTTGTAAAACAAAGGATCAGGCAATAAGAATTATCATTTAAACTACAAAGATATATTCATTATAATCTGTACTCTCTATAATAATTGAATGAGTATATTCAAAACTATAAAGACGATTTCATAAAAACCCTCATAAGAGTGAGATCGCATTAATTCGGTAAGCTCCATGAAGAATACATGTACATTTTCTAATTAAACACAAGATTAATCAATTATTTTGTATAACTATTATTATTGACTCAGTCTTTATAACCGAATGAGATGTTTCAAAATGTGATTGATGAAATGAAAAGTGATGTTTAATGATTAAATTAAAACGTACAGGAGTTCTATCGATAATGGAAATAATAATTAGATTTTGATAAAATTTGACATATTGACAGATTATATAATATGTCTTGAGAAAAAGAGCCAATGGTACCATTCTGGAGCCAATGGAGCCAATTCTACCATTTCCCCCGTTTGATTACTTATTCTAGTAATAAAGGAGACTATTGAATCAAAAAGAGTAATAAAATAGTCAAAATTCACAAAAGCTATGTAGACTGCAAAATTTATTACATGATCATGACTAATTTATTTAATGATTCCATGTTACATAAAGTCTCTGACTTTCCCTTACATAGCCTACGTACTTTTGCATTCTTCTCATTTCAATACTTATCATTCAGTTTCTCATTCTNAAATATCATACGTTAATATTGGCCGTACAAGGACGCGGAAGCGTAATCTCTGAAATCCTGGAAGAACGAAACAGGAGATAAGTTGCATTTAAACGGAGCAGGAGCAAACTCGCGGCGAGTGCAAACTTCTCGGTAAGATTAATTTGCGATATTTGAGGTACGTAGACTACCGGTACAATTGGTAGGTACATGAAGCACCGTGTATTACGGATTAGTTTAAACTAGTTCAACAGAGATTACGTACGTGGAATCTCTTTTGCGTTTGGAAGTGCAATCAAAGTGTTCTCTCTATTCGTTGAAAGCATTTACGACGATTAATTCGCAAAATTTTGCTTCGTTGATCGAAAGCAATTGTACTCTTTCCAGAACAAAACACAACTAACAAGGTTACATAACGCACTATTTTAAACTAGTTTTAAAGCAAGAGAAAATATTTGAAGCACATTTTTCTACGCTGTTGTAAGTGTAACAGAGATTATTCTTATTATTCAATTCATCCAATTATAAATCCTAATAAGGTGCATATTCGCTTGTATTATATGTATAATCGTTAATATCATAGCAACGTTGTGTATCATCCATACACGCATGCTATATGTACGCGCTGTCGTTTATATGTAAATTTTATTACGACATTACAACGTGTTGTAAAACAAAGGATCAGGCAATAAGAATTATCATTTAAACTACAAAGATATATTCATTATAATCTGTACTCTCTATAATAATTGAATGAGTATATTCAAAACTATAAAGACGATTTCATAAAAACCCTCATAAGAGTGAGATCGCATTAATTCGGTAAGCTCCATGAAGAATACATGTACATTTTCTAATTAAACACAAGATTAATCAATTATTTTGTATAACTATTATTATTGACTCAGTCTTTATAACCGAATGAGATGTTTCAAAATGTGATTGATGAAATGAAAAGTGATGTTTAATGATTAAATTAAAACGTACAGGAGTTCTATCGATAATGGAAATAATAATTAGATTTTGATAAAATTTGACATATTGACAGATTATATAATATGTCTTGAGAAAAAGAGCCAATGGTACCATTCTGGAGCCAATGGAGCCAATTCTACCATTTCCCCCGTTTGATTACTTATTCTAGTAATAAAGGAGACTATTGAATCAAAAAGAGTAATAAAATAGTCAAAATTCACAAAAGCTATGTAGACTGCAAAATTTATTACATGATCATGACTAATTTATTTAATGATTCCATGTTACATAAAGTCTCTGACTTTCCCTTACATAGCCTACATACTTTTTCATTCTTCTCAATTCAATACTTATCATTCAGTTTCTCATTCCCACATCTGAATCTTGCAGTCATGCTTTGATCTCTGTCCTCATATGATTTACATAGACATCGTGCCACCTGCCGAATTTAGAATATTTTTCAGATATTTTAGTAGACAATAATAAGTATATACTTGGAAGTGTCCTAAGACCCAAGTACAATGATGCAACGTTCGCCTATTTACAGTGATACGCAGCGATTATGGTGATACGATGTAAGGGCATGATAGAAATGGATACGAGTCTTTAAAGAGACTCCACACGCGACGAGGTCCAGGTCCAACAGGAGGCTAAGAAAATCCATTTCGATATTCCTGTCACTGGCACGTGTCTTGGAAGGCGAGAGCACGCGAATAGAT
Organism: Ceratina japonica; assembly: GCA_019453355.1. NCBI lineage: Eukaryota > Metazoa > Arthropoda > Insecta > Hymenoptera > Apidae > Ceratina > Ceratina japonica. Next base: position 26,287 of record SMSR01015365.1, on the reverse strand, counting down.
AGATGTAGGATGCGGGGAAGAGTAGTTTCACGGCTGTCATGTTACCGTTACTGTCGATCCTGAGAATTAGGGAATTAAATCGGGCTCTCGCGCACATAGCCGCTTCCCCCCGCCCCTTGCACCTGACATATTTCAAATGGAGGCTCCCGGATCGGATACGAGGGTCGGACGTCTGACGGTAAGTTCACAGAACATAGAGTCGCTCGACGCTGGAGGCGCGTAAGTAGTTGCTGTTGGTTGCCGGCTCGGCGGCATTATTGACAGGAGAGAGGGCCAAGTGTGTAACTTTGTTAGGCTGAGACTGAGGAGCAGCGCCGCACAGGCCGTGCAGTGAATCCAAAATGAATCCTCCCGTATCTCTGGAAAATAATTGTTACGCACGCGTAAACGCAGTATATGAAATTACGTCGTTTGCCACGATGCCCTTGAAATTGAAAATCGAGCTCTCCCCGTTTCTCCTTTTAAAAATAAAAATAAGTATATTAATATTCCTCGGACGTGTACTGTATAATAATTTAGTATACAATTGAGAATAACAGTGATACACTGGGCACGAAATTATATGTTTGAGAGATTGGGTTTAACTCGCTATTGCATTCGTGTGCGGAAAGATCAGTCGGGCGTATGCATTTGGCAACAGTTATATTGCACGAGACGTGATGCAACAGCGTTAATAATCAAGACAATAATTTTGAATCGGGTATATTTTAATTATTTAGGCGACCCAGTACGCGAATCAGTTAGAATATGAGTTTTAATTATGAATTGGATTAAATTGGCACGCATTATCTGCCGCTTTAAGCTTTGTACAAATTTTCATTCGTATTCCCTATATTATCAAATATGCATCCATTTGAATTTAGCTGAAAATTACCTTCTATATAATTCGAAATAATTGGGTATCAAGTATGTAAATTCATTAGTGAAATAATCAGTCATTTCTATAAAGTTGTCCGATGAAAACAGGGAATAGCTGATGGTAGTTCGTTGATTAATTTTTAACACGGGAACAGCGATGGAATCGGCGTGAACGTTGAAATACCTATTTTATTTCACGATCGAGCTCGCCGACAAGAGCAAGTCATAGCAAAGCAATTACAAAGGCATTCGGACATCGTTTACACTTTACGAGGGCAGTAAAGGGGTAGAGGAAATGCCGTAGGCGAGAATGGTCTTCAGGATATTAGCACGTTATTGCCAGAGTTTATTGGTTTTATCGATTTACCCGCTATTACCGGAGCTTGTTGTCCGACGTAAAAACGAATTAACATCCGAACGATTTGCTAAACGCGACAACGTCCCCTCGATTAGAAAATTTCGTCCTAATTAATGAAGTAAAATTGCTTTATCTGGCCAAGGATTGTCATTTACAAAACTGATTACTCTATTACGTTTATAACATTATTATTGATGATCAAATATATTAACTTCTATTTGTTGAAATAATTTTGGTTGTAATTATAGTCATTAAGATAATTTTTAATATACTATAATATCTTGAGATTTTATCTGATTAGTTGATACACATACACACATATGTATTACGATCTTAGTACTAGTAAAGTGAACTGTTTCAAAGTAGAGTGGCTCTCTGGAATTAAATTTCAAGTAATACGAAATTGATAAAGATTTTCATATTATTATTATTTTCATATCATATTTTAAAGTATGCCGTTCGTACAGTAGAAAAAGAAGAGGAAAGTGAGGAAACCAACATTTTGATAAACGCCCACGTACTTGGTTAAGGAACACTATACAGGAGAGTTGCAGTAACAACGCCTGGAGAAGCGAAGACAAACACGCGTAAACAAGTATCAAACTCTCGTTGCATGAATTATCACACCCCGGCTCGTTTACATTCGTTTGTCGATGCTGTGCCGTGCCGCGCTGTTTGCAACCAAGCACTTGCTCTCCTTTCCTACACCATGAACTGAACTTTAAATTCATCTCTTCATTTAATATCGTTATATCAAAATATAATCATAAAATCGATAATTAGTTATCGTAACCGATGTTAACATGTATACATATCGGACCAAGTGTAACATGTATAAATATAAGTACAACTTTCTGTCATTCTAGATTACTCAATTTTTAATATGATATTTTTTAAATTTCATGTAAAAGATCAAGCATAAATTGTGCAGGTGCGAGTAAGTTTCCGATTATTCAATTTTTAGTTCATGCCTTTCTAATTTCTTTAATGAAGCCCAGAACTTTGTACCGAGAGCAGTAAGTGATTGATGAACATTGCTTGAAGTAAACTGTTCACTCCAATCTTACTATGTATCTACTTCTTTGTGCGCAACCGGGTAAACGTTGTAAATAATTCATCGAAGCTGAGAGCTACTGTGTTCGATATCGATGGCTGAATTCCCATGTCTGATTGATACGCTCACTATTTCTGCCCACTATCTCCCATCTCCAACCCTGTCAATCATCCACCACCGCGATCGCCCGGCTTAGTATACATAGCATGTATAAATAGAGCATGAGTGAGAGAACCTCCCCAGTAGTATTACACCGTATACGTCAGCCTTAAGAGGTTCTATTGCCCGAGCGCAGCCGTAACCATCCGTCGAATATCTCGTGCAAGTGCCCGTGCTAAACCTCCCATTCCTATAACCGATTCTTTGACAGAGATTCGATTGCGAGTCTCTGCACGCAACAGTACGATTGGGATTTTTATTACAGGCAATCAAAATACGATACTATCAATATTGTTACTATGAACCAATTTCTCATTGTGTTGATTTCTGAGGTGATGTGTAAATTCTATTTAAGGATGTATGAACCCTTAAAAAAGACAACGAGCTTTATTTCATTTGACAATATATGCATATGTACAGAGTGGGGCATTTATCACGGCTACGTGGAATATCTCAAAAACTAAATTCCGAAGAAAAAAATGTTTTAAATAAATAGTTTAAGTCAAGAAGAGGCTGTTACAGCAGTCATATTCATTTTTAATTTTCATCATGTTTTCAAGGTCATTCCAAGGTCAACTTTATTTTTTCAAATGGAAATATGTATTTTTCATTACAGATTCTTAATTTACGACTTGAAACAAAGAAGTTTTATTTGAAACGTTTTTTTCTCCGTCGATTATTTTGTATAATATAATATTGGCTTTAATAGGGAAAAATAATCTCAGTTAAACAGAAAGGCAATTATTTTATTAATAATACTATAGGAGAATTGTAACTTATTAGNTGAACCCTTAAAAAAGACAACGAGCTTTATTTCATTTGACAATATATGCACATGTACAGAGTGGGGCATTTATCACGGCTACGTGAAATATCTCAAAAACTAAATTCCGAAGAAAAAAATGTTTTAAATAAATAGTTTAAGTCAAGAAGAGGCTGTTACACCAGTCATATTCATTTTTAATTTTTATCATGTTTTCAAGGTCATTCCAAGGTCAACTTTATTTTTTCAAGTGGAAATATGTATTTTTCATTACAGATTCTTAATTTACGACTTGAAACAAAGAAGTTTTATTTGAAACGTTTTCTTCTCCATCGATTATTTTGTATAATATAATATTGGCTTTAATAGGGAAAAATAATCTCATTGTCAGTTAAACAGAAAGGCAATTATTTTATTAATAATACTATAGGAGAATTGTAACTTATTAATTATTCAAGTAATTTCAATATATTAAAATATTTTAGTTAAGTCTTAATTTGATCAATCATAAATAAAATGATTTTTCCCGTTAAAACGACATTGTCTATTTTTTCTTTGAAAATTCAATACTGTAAAAAGTAAGACAAAAAATGTTTCAAACATTAAAAATGCATAAAAAATTTTCAGGTTACTCCTCGCAAGAGAGCACTGCACAATAATCTACGCATATCCCTAAGGAAATATGTGGTCCAGAATGTAGTGATAAGCCGTATCAATAACACCGATTCCGCTATAAAGAATTTCTTGGCGAATCCATTCCGGCCGGACATAGATACACACGTATAACTTCAGCGACGTGTGTCTAATTTATTCGTCCGCGAGCGGCTCGTAGCTCAGCATCGAATTCTACGGGTTCTTTGGGAAATTGCGCGCCACGCCGGTTGCGAGCTGAACCAACACGCATCGGCGAGCTCTGCATAGAAATGACCGCTCGGCCACGTCCGTTTCCCCGGCTCCCTGGTCGAAATACGAAAAATTCTTATCGCAAATAATATTCATCACTCGACGTTGCTCGGCGGAGCCCCCGGCAGCCGGCAGAGAAACCGATGGAATTTCGATGCCGCATTAAAGTCGATTTATATTATTTGTTCCGATACCGAACGATTCAATTCAGTAAAACATTATATTACTGCTATTAAAGTCTGACGGCTACATATTTAACGCTGTGTTTCTCACAATCAGCTGAAGTCGATCCATGATTGATTGTTTATTGATAATGAATTTATTTTAGATAGAATCTCTCTCTCTCTCTCTCTCTCTCTCTCTCTTGGTAGCAAACAGACGTTTTTTAAATAATTATCAATTATATCCATTGCCTTTCTGATACCAATGATATAATTAGTACATTTCTTGTCTGAAACTCATCGCTCCTGATACTTCATGTCTCAAAGGCTAATACATATAAATCGATCTTCATTAAGCGCGAAAAGTTGAAGTTTATTCTTACTCTTCCGTAACTCTTCTTCCTTTGCCGCTTCGAACAGTTCCTTCATCATCTTTATTTGTCTTTCCTCTCGGCTCATTCCCCACTGCCTGGTAATATCTAGTTAGTTTTCTGACTCCTTTTAGCTAAAGTGAATATGTTTCCTTGGACCGAACTCGCTACTTTTTTATTCCACCCAAACCAGCGATATTATTATGCCTTTGCCGACTCATACAAACAATGATATCGCAGAAAGCATCCCCCTCCCGTCTCGAGTCATAAACAGGATGGGAAATATTTGATTCTTGGCTTCCTTTTTCCATCGCTGCCGATTTCTTCTTTCGTTAAGCTGATTGGACCCGAGAAAATTTCCAGTCAAACTTTTAGCCCGAGTTATACACGCTCGAGGGAATCGATCGCGGTGACCGAATCTGCTGAATCTAGGATGGGGAAAGTATCAAAAGTTTCGTAAGCGATCAAAAGTTTTAAGATAATCCAGAACACCGTGCACGGATTCTCTGACCTACACATGCACACTTCGCACGTATGTGTACGTATATAAAGAAAACTATTTACAGCAGTAGGGGAGAGTCGAGCAGTATTGACGGCATTGGATTTTTTTTTTATCTTGGAATCGATGAAATTCAAATTTAAAACGAGTACAACAAATGAAACTTAATAAAAGGGTTTAAATGATTTTATGAAATTCGATGATAAGAACTGGTCACTCCCAAGCATAGAAAAATTGTACCTTGCAAGAAATTGCCAATTAGTGCCGATCATAAATACATACTTCAAGCAGAGAATCTCCTTCTTTCCGAAGTCGATTAAAAATGTCATTCGATGAAGAAAAACTAGAATCAATTGTGACCTACGCACGACACCGGCCGGTACGTTCCGTTTTTTTACTTGCTCGAGAAAAATTCAGGTGCAGAAAAGGGAAAAAGATATTATTAAACGATGCGATCAGACTTTATTAGAATGAATATCCCGTGAATTCCACGTACCGGTCGCGTAGCCACGTTCACCTGTAAATTACGCCAATATCACGTCCGACGATGGCGTACAATCCTTCCCTCTGAAATACCATTTCCGAAACGATATCGCGCGTCGATGAGCGGCGAGCGGAGACGTACGATGTACGTAGACCGCAATAACGGAAAGAAGGGTGGTGGTATCGGTTTCATAAAAGCCCCACTTCGCAGGTGCTAAATCCGTCGAGTTTTCCAATCAGTGGCCGAGCGTTAATACACGAGACGGGGTGCGATGGGACGGCGCGCGGCCCGCGATTAATTAGGCGTGTAGCGGCACCCCACGGAGACATTCGGAGATTTTTGCATAAATCCCTGGGCCTGTCGCGTGCCCCGGGATTGCGGGCCGGAGAGAAAGTACTAACTGCTGATTCAAGCCATAACGCACGAGACCCGTATGAGACCGGCCGGTCAGTCCATGGGGTTGGACACACCGTGAAACATTGTTTTAGGCCTATAAATAATCGTTATTGCCGCGTTAATCATGGATAGTCGAGAGGCTCCATTATTCGTAGTGGTTCAGGGGTGGCGCACGGTATGTTATTGCCCTCTTGAACGAAGGGGTGCGGTGGCGTAGCACCAACCCTTACGGTTTCGACGCGGAACTCTGCCGCTCTCTCGGTATTGCTCGACTCGGGGCATGCCGCGAATTGCTCAGAACGAGCGAGCCGATCGAATCCCGTGCGTTGCGCCGCGCCACGTCGGATGCTACGGCCTAGTCTAGAATTCCCCTTTATTGATATCTGCATACCTGATGAGTTTTCCGGCCGCCTGTACGTAGGCACCAGCCCACGGGCGCACCCTGCTTCATGGATTCCCGTGGAAACCCGATGTGCCGTAACGCGATTATACACCACCTCGTCGAGATCGTTAAACCAAACCGAAGATCGTTCAGATCGGAGATATTCCGGGAACGAAGACAGATCTGGAGAAAGGCATTCGACAACAGCCGTGTGCCACTCGGCTTCAGACGATAATCACTTGAGAATGGATAGACGAATGAGTTTTGCAAACTTCCCTGATATAATTTTTCTTTTTTCATTTCCTTGTTTTTAAATTGGATCGACACTTACGTAAGGAGGGAGTTATTAATGATCGTCATTTGAAACATCGATGTTTTATTAATATTATTAATAACCTTGAGAGTGCGAATGAAAATTTGTTCGTATTAGATTCATAAAAAGGTTGAAGAAAAATCTGTTATTTCATACTGATTTTTTACTACTCTCATTGATTTACCCTTGTACATATTGCCGTATATGTATAATAATACTTCATTTTGATCAGACGTTCTATCTATCTATCTATCTGTTGTTAAGTCCCTTATTACCATTAACTATGCACGGATTTAGATTGTCAGCACTTTGTATTGCAGTACTCATGCTGGCCGCCTTATGTCCTTTCGCGACTACTTTGACATTAGTCGCCGTACTTTGTAGAATTTTCTTTCTACAGATAGAGGAGTTAGGTAACAGTATTATAGCTTGTCCTCTGAGAGCTTTGCTCTCTTGCAATTCCATGCAACTTCTGTTAGCAATCAGTGATGGAATCACGTTCTCGTCCTTATATTTGTTATCCTTTTATTTTATTTCACTTTACTTTTTTATACATACTATTTTTGCCTTTTACTTCCTACGTATCTGCTCGTGCAAACTAAACTATTATCTCTGCTTATTTCGTGTTGTACCATAAATTGCATTATTATTACTGTTATCTTAATAAGTAAAATTTTCCTCGAGAGAAAATTAAATATCATAAAATCATTGAAATTGAATAATTGGACAATTCTCGGTAATTATATTAATAAACTTATTCGATTTTAATTACGTTTCGTTACTCCGTTAAAGCTCGGTTAGTAATAATCGCAGAACGCATCATGGGTGGTAACGTGATTCATAACCGTTCGTAAATATACGCACCAAGAGTTCATTTATCGGACAGGCGGTTACCAAAATAACTTTGACATTATTCGATAGTCCTATTAATATACGGATGCGCGAGTACTTGCGCGTTCTCATGAATATTATCTCCGATTCCAATACCTACTGGCGGCGATTGAAATTTTAATTACGTTCCAGGTGCGGATTCCTTTGTGGCACTCGCAGTTTTAACGTAACTAATTTCAATCATGGAAATTGTTAGCGCGTTGATAACGCGATTCAATCGCGAACAAATTCAATCGTACGTCCTTATTCCTCTCTTATAATTGTATTTTACACGCAGCGTCGCAAAACCAAAATCATCTAACTAAATCATTTTACCTTTAGACTTTTATTTAATTATTATATTTTACCTACATTCGTTATTTATTTTTATATTATATTCTACATACGTTCGCATTCTTGAAGAGAACGAAATGTAACCGCGCAGAAAAACTATTTAATTTTCACTTTTCCGTCGACGCAATCAATATAGTTGAAGAGGGGCGTACAATCTTTATCCAGACTAATATTTTCCCTCGACGTCGTCGTCACATCGTGACACGAGGGCCTCGAGTAAAAGGAGCGACAGGCAAACAGACACATTCGAAATTCGATACCTGGGCCATCGCATCGGGCGGCGGTGATCGACGTTCTAATAAATCAAAGGCCAGTGTCACGAACACGCGGAGGAGTAGACATGGGAGATTAACTTATCGAACCACGGGGCAACGCGGCGCGTCGTGGGACTGGAGCCCAATCTGGGATAACTTTCGGCTAAGCCGAAGTTAACTGCGCGATTTTGCGTGAACACGCGTAATCAACAACCCATCCGGCCCCGGTGGCCTTTTGTTTCAGACATCGGCCAGGAAATGCGCGTGACGTGCGAGCTTGGAACGGGAAACGAAGTTCCCGGCAGCGTCTGACCATAGCCTACGATCATACTACTCGTCAGCATGCTGCTGCCTTTATTAAATAACAATTAGTTTTAAAAACTAACAGTACTTTCAAAGTTCTCCTAGCTGTACAATCCTTGCAAAATTTTATACTTGTTCTACATATAGTGTAGTTTTTAATTTTGCTATATAGTTACTGGCTTAAAAAAGATATTTTAACTAGAAACGACAAAATAGTTATTAAAGTCGTTTAACTATTATTTCCTCATTTTCTCATTTTAGTATTGTGTGAGGAAAATTTCTACATACTGTTACTATATCTAATTCCCAACTGTTTGAGAGCTTTAATATGCGTCGATATCTATCACTTATACATATGACATGTAAATATGTATTATACATATACATATGTATATGTATATGAAGCGTTTAATATAAGGTGAACTTAGAAACTAACAAAATGCAGAGATCATTTTGTCACTGTGGCTTTGAATTTTTAGAATATATCTTTTCACGCTTTTAGAGGCGAGCACCAGCGTGACAGACAGTATTTATTAAAACGTGTTATTTNTTACTATATCTAATTCCCAACTGTTTGAGAGCTTTAATATGCGTCGATATGTATCACTTATACATATGACATGTAAATATGTATTATACATATACATATGTATATGTATATGAATCGTTTAATATAAGGCGAACTTAGAAACTAACAAAATGCAGAGACCATGCTGTGGCTTTGAATTTTTAGAATATATCTTTTCACGCTTTTAGGAGCGAACACCAGCGTGACAGACAGTATTTATTAAAACGTGTTATTCCTTCGCACATGCAAGTGAGTCGCGCTCTCGCAAATATTTTTCCTTCGCGCGTCACGCGCGTGTACATAAACGTTAGTTAACGTGAAACAACGATGTGGACAGTTGGTGCTGACCTATGGAATTTTATATCTCGGGAATGTTTCGCTGACGATAGGATTCCGTGAATCCCGTGTACGAGGATTTACCGATATCCAATAATTACATCGTTGTCTAGTCCTTTATAATTAATGACAATATTTTTTACTAAAATGTTTTTTTTATATTCAATTTGTATTTTATAATAGACAGCACATCCTTGTAAGCCGATAAGAATAAGTGTTTAGAGCAATAAATTGCTTGTTGTATGGATTGAAAGATGCCTTGAATTATGTTTTTACTTTGTACAGCTTATCGAGTGAACTCATTCTTATTTGTTAACTATAAAATTTATGTTCGTAATTTAAGGTCGTATGAATCCTTAAATGAAAGCAATGGTAAAGCATTCGTATTTTAATAGTTATTATACAAGGAATTTTTACGTTAAATGGTAAAATGTTGACAAATTTTGTAATTTTCTATAACTCATATCGTCATAAGAAACCGAAATTGAATTGAACCGATACGTAGGGGCCTAAGGGCGTGTATTAATTTTGGCAGTTCGCAAAGAAGCGTTACGAATATCTCGGCGAGCCGACGTGACGTCACAGTTTAGGTAACGAAATGAGATTACGAACAGTTAACGATATTCCGTACAGACGACAGGCAGGACCGAACTAATCTAATAACCGTAGAGATCGCGGTGGATGTTCGCCTGGTAGGTACTTCCCTAAGTGGTCCTCTTCCTTCCAGACGCGATACCGAATGAACTGACCCGGTAAACCTGGCGTAGCTTCGCTTTTCCACAATTAACGCTCGGATGTCCGCACGAAGGATTCCGTTCCTCGCGATGGACCGCAGTCCTAAAACAACGAAACTGACACGTGTCCTGACTACCAGATTCCGTATTGACGAGTTCAGACCACAGATGTAGCGTGATTTCGAAATCAAGGTACATGAAACTGGAGCAGAATCCGTATTCAGATTGAATTTGCTTCAGAATTTTTTCGTAATAATTATTGTCTTTAGTGAGAAGGTTTTATAAGAATACCGCTGTTTCAAATGTGAAAGAGTTATTATTGGGCATCATAATGAATACTATATGGAAATCTTATTGGTACCTGTAGTAATAATGAAAATTAACATTTTTATATTTCTCTACTCATATTTTAAATCTCGTAATATATTGTACAAGGTGTCATGCATATAGAGCATAAACTATATACAGGATGTCCTAATTTAATATGTAAATTCTCGAATGTTTGTGTGAACGATTGTTGGATATTGGGTATATACCTATTTTGCCTGAAATGAGTCAATTTTACTCCAACATCAAAATTGAAGTTCTAAAAAAACGTAAAATTTTATTTTAAACAAACTTTATTCAAAACAATTTTTGACATACATATATTCTGTTTTTAAAATACATTTTTACGCAAATTTTTTCATTACATTCAGTACAGACGCCCTTATTTCTGCTTTTTTTGCATGATACTTGAACTTGACAATTCAATCACTTTTCAATATTCTGTACATGTTTCGTATAATATCCCATCAGCAGCTTTTCGTATTGAAATTTCTTCTTTATCACATCTATCTACGGTGCCTAATTCACTTTCGGTTTCAAAATCTGGAATATGTCTGTAAAACGAGCAGCTTTAAGAATATTTAATGAGTCAATTTGACTCACATCCGTCAAAATAGGTGTAGCACATATGCATTTATGGAACTAAGGAGTGGGGATAGGAAGAAATTATCATCTCATAATTCTATTAAAAACCAACATACATTTAAAAAAAATTTTATACATTTTTTATACATACAGAAATAAAATCGTAAATGAGTTAAATTGACTTGCTCCAGGAATCTAGTGTTAATGTGTCAAACGAGACTTGTTTTATTCCGAGGCGAGAATCATTTAATGTGATCAATCTTTGTGGATAACAGTATAAGGAAAATATCTTCGTATCACTTGAATCAAAACTATTCGCTTAAACTTCCGTTGATAGATACATACATTGGACACAACATTCGCGGCTAACATTTCTCGAAACGAAATCCTCGAGTCGGACACGGTTGAGTTTCTGAAACCCGAGAGTAGGATATCGTTGGCGAAACTTGGAATTAATCCGACGCGAGCCTCTTCACTGAGTCCGTTCAATCGTAATCTCGTCCGAAACAAATTGAACGCACGCGGCCTCATCTCATCACCCGATCTGCGAAACCGGTAGGAAAAGCTGAATCCGCTACCATTCGTTGGCTGATCGATACGCCGATAATTGCGCTAATCTGGAAACGGTAACAACATGATCGAGGGCAGAAGCCGGTGCCGGTACCCGGCGTTGGCCCGATACGATCCTATCATCATCATCATCATCATCATCATCGTGAACAGGGTCCGCGCTGTTCCTCCCGTTGTACACGCCGGATAATATTCGTACATACATATGTAGCGACGCATTATTACGCGTTATTAGTCGCGCGGCGCATGCGGCCCGCACGACAGCATCGATTTCCCTCTATTATTGTCACTACGAATCCCAGTAGATCAGCGCTAGCTATGAATACGTACCTACGCCTGGAGAGATCTGTAATCCTGTTTCAATCCATGTGGGACGCGTCCTTCCTGTTGCCCACGTGATAATGTAACCTTGAAGTCGGCGACAACCTTTTATTTGCATTAGCTCAGTTCTTTTGTATTTTATTATACATTTTAATTACTGTATTATATCTGTTACACACTACCGTTGATAATCATACTTCATATGCCACACTTTTCATCAGCCAACTTATTCTGCTATTCAGAATGCATCAGACTTTGATTGGAACTCGATTCTTCATTAGCTGAAAATGTACCTAAATGAAGTCAATAACATTCGAAACGTTCTCCTCTTCATTAAATTCATTTACATAATGCGTTATTGCCTTTCAATATATCACAGCTTTCTACAATGGAACTAAATATATTTATATACTATCTAATTGATTCTGCATATTATAATTATTAGACTTAAATTTATGTATTTATGAAAATATTGGGTATGTAGAAATAGGAATGCTGAATGTAATCTACGAAAATATCAATAGTGAATGTATATTGCAATGCTTAAATAATAAGACTATTATCCATCTGAGATATATTTTTTCATTGAATACCATAGATGTTTTATTAACTTCCTCAAAAGGAAGTTATTTTTCATAAAAATTCGTACTCTAATAATCATATGTTAAAGACGAACTTCTTGTTATAAAATTTATTTCAGTACTATCTATATTATTCATTACACAATAGTACATTTCATATCACATTTCTTATAAAAATTCATTTTTTTTGACATATTTGTATATCATCTATGTTATTCTTGTGAGACTATACATGCATGCTTTTATTAAGCATATATTGTGTTGTGAATTTTTTTCAAAATGACCTTTTTCTTTATAGAGTATACAGGTTTTTATGACTGACTGTACATGTATATGATAACACACGTATACCTTGGGACAGTGAAGTTTAGCCAGCCCCTGCGTATGTGTGCGTTCCCTAGCGGGACACAAACGTAGAAGGTGGATAAACTTCACTGTCCCAGATTGTACATAATTAACTATGTTAAATTGTCCAATAAATGATTACAGTATTCTGCCTCAAATGAATACAGCAGTATTACACCAGATATATATAATACAGTAATTTTTAGTAGGCAAAGAACAAGCAACGATATTTCTTTACTCACCGTAAACGCTTGTGGTTAAATTGTTTACGAAAGCACTTGACGGTGTGTCTAACTATAAAAAAAACTTGTGACGGAAAACAAAAAACGTGTTCAGTCTGTGAAAAGTGAATCTACTGTTTGCCAATTACACCGCCACGAGACACGGTCAACAAAAATTCCTGAAACTGGTTGGTGCATCAAAATGGATTACAGTTTTCATCGCAGGCGTCGTCAAACAAGTTTGTCTAAAATACTCGGTCGCGCGTGTTTGCAGTCGTTAAAATCGTGGTATAAAATGAAAACGGGTATTCCATTCGCTCTAGGTTCGCCTAATGAAGTAATGAATTATTTCCAATGTATCTGATGGGCATATTTAATAATGGATAGAACGCGAGAGAGAATGACGAGAGAACAATTTCAAATAAATGTTAAAAAAAACAGTGATTAACGACATTGGAAAAAATTTTTAATCATGTATTCCAGGTGGCAAATGGATCAGCACGAGACAATGGGGAGCGAAGTTTCTACTAAATTTTTGGACGGGAGTAGGTAGTTCCTCGGGCGATACCAGCGTCGCGACGTACTTTTTTCCCCAACTGCGACGAAATTTCGACGGTGAAATTATTACCCGAAGCGAAGCGATGTCCGGCACGCACAACGGAACGATAGACGAAGCAATTAACGGCGTGGCGGCGCAGACACCTCGGCTAATTTTACATTTTTCCTCAACCAACTACATGTATGTATAATATAACTCTCGCGGAGTGACGATCGAGCGAATATTCTATTACACGAGCAATTTCCCGAAAATTATTCCAGGGCAGAACGTGGCTAATACGAGATGCGAGTGTGGTAAAGATGATTGCCTTTTAAGCGGAAAATTCAATTATCCTGGCACAAGTGAACCAATTTATCTGGAGAATCCGAAATTCGTGTTCCGTTCTGATGAACGTGCAAGCAAATGATCGATTCTTTGGTCCTCTATCGCTCCTCCATCACCTTCAAGTTTGTATAACTTTAGTGCATTTTTAAATTGGAAGCTTACCCAAGGAAGAACAATCGAGTTTTTGTTTTGATTATAATTTGAGGCATGTTATTAAGGTTGAATGACAAAATTTTTATTTCATTTATAAAAAAAATATGGTTGTAATAAAGAGAAAATTTTGCAATTTTGTATAATTCTTAATACATGATTTAATAACATTGTGAAGTTGAAATAATATAAATTTCGAGGATGTTATTTAAGATATACAATACACAGTATGTTACACGACGTAGACAATTGCAAGTCACGTAAAGTCCAATAAAAAAGTGCCAAAACTATGTATTAGAATGTTAGAAATGATGCGTTGAAAAGTTCTTAAGACTGAGAAAAACAAGACAAACAATTTTATAAACCTTACTCCTCTGTAATTAGCATTTGTTCTAAAAGTTCATTGCTTCAATATTAATTGCTGAATATGTAGAAAATATGAGAAATGTCATGTATAGGAATATACAATATTAGAAGTTAAATATAAATCGCAGTAAATCGCAATAAACGTTTAATTACGTTATGAATCAGTCCTCTTTCTTTAATAATACATATACATGTAAAACTTTCATGTTTAAAAACGATGAATGTTACATTTGATGTCTAATTATAATCATCAATTGTTTTCATTTCTCGATTTCATTTCACTTACAATTCATGTGAACTAAAGTCAATCGTTTCCCTTGTTGTTAATTTCATATAAAATTCTAGTACACTATTATAATCTGTTTAATTGATGTGCGACTATTATTACTTCAATGTTTCTTCTCTTCTAGAAACAGGCGATGCTTTTTGTTTTACTCATCATGTGTATCGAACATAACAATAGACTACCAGTACAACTTTATTCCAATTATGGAAATGTCTTATTAGAAAAGTTTCTTGGATTATTTCCAAGAGCGTTCGCCCGACGGAAGTTTAACGAGTCAGCCAGTGGGTCAAGTGTTGCTGTAATCGCGCAATCTTGGCTCGTAAACCTACTGCCAATTCGCGTTTCCTCCGGTTGCGCAGCACCGCGATAATTCCGTACANTTACTCATCATGTGTATCGAACATAACAATAGACTACCAGTACAACTTTATTCCAATTATGGAAATGTCTTATTAGAAAAGTTTCTTGGAATATTTCCAAGAGCGTTCGCCCGGCGGAAGTTTAACGAGTCAGCCAGTGGGTCAAGTGTTGCTGTAATCGCGCAATCTTGGCTCGTAAACCTACTGCCAATTCGCGTTTCCTCGGGTTGCGCAGCACCGCGATAATTCCGTACGTAACCCTGTGTCTAGGTTCGTTAAAATACGAGCATTTTAAGGTATAACGGTGCATTAACATGTCATGCAGCTCTTAAATCATACTTTGTTTCAGGAAAAATTTCTTCAAATAACACAGAACTGTTTCTCTGACAATTAATTACATGATTAATATATTTAAGGAATGTGTTTAACTTAATTATTGCATTAAACAATTAATGGATTACAAAAAGCGTGTGGGATACTATTCAAATGTATGCATAAACATGTAATTTGCATTTTTATGATCCAATCATGAAAATTATTTCCCGGTATTAGTGCACNCGAGTCAGCCAGTGGGTCAAGTGTTGCTGTAATCGCGCAATCTTGGCTCGTAAACCTACTGCCAATTCGCGTTTCCTCGGGTTGCGCAGCACCGCGATAATTCCGTACGTAACCCTGTGTCTAGGTTCGTTAAAATACGAGCATTTTAAGGTATAACGGTGCATTAACATGTCATGCAGCTCTTAAATCATACTTTGTTTCAGGAAAAATTTCTTCAAATAACACAGAACTGTTTCTCTGACAATTAATTACATGATTAATATATTTAAGGAATGTGTTTAACTTAATTATTGCATTAAACAATTAATGGATTACAAAAAGCGTGTGGGATACTATTCACATGTATCCATAAACATGTAATTTGCATTTTTATGATCCAATCATGAAAATTATTTCCCGGTATTAGTGCATAGAGAATTTATGTGTAGGCGATTTCGTAATTCATTTTGAAATGAAATCGCGAGGCAAATAACGAAAGGGTCACGTGCAATGCAAGCTCACTGACGTCAATTATCTACGGGAAACTTTCGTTCGCCGATATTATCGCGAATATTGTGCAGGTAATTTTTTTCCCACCGCAGTTGGTCGATGGGAAAGAATCGGTCTTCCAGGTACACAATTATTTCTTCCTCGAGAGAGCCGCATAAGCAGAGGGTGAATAACCGACAGGGAGAGCGAAAAGTTTTCAAACAATCGCGTGCGATCGTGCACGAGCAGTAATTTCGAACGCGTGTCGCATTTCCTCTATGTTTGATTTCGTTTCAAATTGTACAACTTTATAATTTCGCATTTTGATTGCGAACAGTCCCCGAGGACAATTTCCATCCCCATCGATCGTGGAGATTGTCGTTTAAAAACAGAGGAAGATATTAGTGTTTTTATTACGTCCAATTTTTCCATTTTACTCGATATACTTTTGGATAAAATAAATCATTATTTGGAAAATATAGCTAACCGGCAGAGAGATATTACTTGAGGTTTTTATCATATTTTTATCTTAAAGGATAAAAATGCTGAAATTGTTAAATGGAAATTTATTCCGTTATTTTTGCGAAATGCGTATAATTTCATTCGAACCATTAATTTTATTATATGAATTATCGTATGACTATAACAGTGTGATTTATTATGTCCAACGATTTATATTAATCTTTCCATAATACTTTTTAATTTGGAATGCCTGTCAGATTTTTAATTGGCAATAAACATTTGGAAGATATTAGTGTCTAAGACTTATGACATACACACAATTGCTACTATAAATTATTAAGCTAGAACTCTGTATTTCTCTAGTTGAAAAAATAATTTTATGTGAATACCCGAATATATTATTGCGTCCAAAAAACGTCAAACAAGCCTCACTGGATGCAATGCACACAGAACAGGGGAATGCACAGTGATGCTTTATCGCTATTGTTTTATTATCACTTTCAGCGGACGAAAAAATTTACATTTACAATTTATTTGCGGGGTCATGGTAATTTTACCGTTCACGATAAAAAAAAGTATCAGCGGGTAAAGATTGATTTATTTCGTCGCGACGCGTCGCGTCGGCGCGTTTCCCTATCAGCGACGCCGACGCCGCTTCTGAAAATACAAATCGGTTTAATTGCGCGGAAAATTTTTGGCCGCGTCGGCACGCCGGCAATGCGCATTAATAAACCGACGGAAGGGTGCGAATAAAGGATTCTCAGGGGGTGGGTGGGAGGAGGACCGGTGTGACATTTTGCATCATCTTCGTCGGGTCCCTTTGTTAAATTAAGCTTTTGTTTAATTGCATCATCCGTGATGAAGAGTCACGGCGAGCTGTGAAACTAATTTCCCGTTTTTCCGGAAACGAACACTTTTTAGATTTCTCAATTCTTCTCTTCACAAGTACTCACGTCCTCAAATTACCCTGCTCTAACTGTAAGTTAAAACAGAATTTATATTGAAACCTTGACCAGATCTTAGAATGAAGGAGTAATTTTGAAAAAATATATGAATGAAAATATAATAGTCTGTGTTTAGAATATTTAATAACAAAGAATTTCTTATTAATCTCTAGAATACGTCTTTGAGTTTAACTAAAAAAATTTTAGATTATTACTGAAGAAGCGACTTTAGAGTCCTAGTCGGCGTATGAATCTCGAATAAAAATTTTAATCAGCAGGCATAATAGACAGCGGGCAACAAAAATAATTCGTACCTAAATTCTTGCGTCCTTCTCTCGTTTTTACCTTCGCTCGTTTTCGACAAAGTAATAACTTCAGCTACCACGGGAACGTAATTGCCGCGGCTGCAAACGGAAGGACGAAATACGGATGAGAGGATAGAAGAAGTTTCCCATTTCTCTGAAGTCGTATATCCCGCGAGTAGATGTATTTCGGAATTTTTAATCTCGCGAAATTTTACACCAGGCATAAGGAACGCGTGTAATCCTGTTCCCTGCCAGCGGCAGCTGTATTTAGACGCGGGCTACGCGTGTACCGTCTTAGTGAACAGCTATTGCGCGTTTATTAAACGCGTACGCCAGACCACCGATTCCAGGAAACGTACCTACGAGGTGATTAGATCTTATCCCGGTGCGTCGCACCGCGACTCCCTTGGAAGAATTAACTATAATAAAACAACTTCGGATCGTCATCTTGCAGTGCGACTGCGAGATTGAGATATCAAGTTTATTATGAGTATACGAAAGCATAAAAAATTAATCAAATCTGAATAAATATGCGAGCACTAGATAAATGAGTGTACAATATTATCCAAATAAATGTAATACAAAATGTATGGTAGATTATAAGCAGTAAGGAAGAAAAAGGAAGGATAGGTATATACGAGTGAGGAATTACATACGAACATAATGCAAGCTTAGTGTATATGAAATGTTATTGTCGACATTATGAATGGAGAATCCTGTAATATAATAAAATTCAGGGACTCCTTCCCCTGTGAAATTAATTTAAATATTTCTTCTTTTGTTTAACACTTCTTCCTTGACATATGCATTTTGACATTAGCGTAGGGATTGTTACCAAGTATTTTGGTCGCCGTTAAAAGTTGGAAATAACTTGCGAAACAAAGAAAAAAATTCATTTTCACTCTACGTTGTCTTGCTACCGGAAAGCCCCAACGCAACTTGCCGACTGACTTCGGATGCGATTACACACGCCACGACAGCCGTTTCCGCTAAAAATGTCGCAAGTTACCTGCTAGCATATCCGCCCCTTAAGCATATGGTTTTTTCAATATTTAAGTCTCACAATTAGATATCAACATGGGAACGTAGAAAAAATATGTTGGATTTCAAAAGAAAAATATCGCTGCTGCCCGTAACTGTGTTTGTAATTACAAATTTCATCATATCAAACGTTAAATTTATAGAAAATTTAATGAAAAAATCATATTTGAGAATTATTAAGAATATACGATTATTATTCAAAAGTTAAAGATTAATAATAAACGAAGGTGATACGATTAAACCGCACGTGTTGAATTTGTGATTATATTGAGATTTAACCGCGGGGATTTAATAGCAGTAAGTACGATCTCTCAACTCCTCATCGACTCATACAGCGGACGAAATTTCCATGCACTGAACAAAAATAGAGACGGCAATCAAGTTCTTTTGAAAACTGTACGTTCGTGGTCAATTTTCAGCAGAAATATCGATGAACGAGTCGCGATAGGGGCGCGGGACAATTTGCGACGTAACCAGGCCGCGGGACTTGGACGAAGGGCGAATCTGAAATCTCGTGGGAAAACGTAGCGGCGCGTCGCACCTGCGTGGACAGTTATTCACAGGGAAACAGTGACGGTTCGATTTTTTTCTGCTCGCGTTATTTTATTTTTCTCCGTTCATGCCGCGCCGACGCGAGCCTACCGATGATTGATTCCAATCAATGACCGTCGTTGGACGGGCGTACGAGGAGTCGAAATAGCCGCGGATAGAGGCAGTACTCTCTTGCAATTGCTACGACGACGTGGCACATCGATGGCGCCGATCGATTACATGGTTTACCGTTAGCGTTAAGTGCGCGCACGGCTATAGGTACAGGTGTCAGGGCGTCGTAGGTAATAGCGCTTCCGCGTTCTCGAGTGCCGGAGGTGTTTCGTCTACCAATGGAAACCGATTACCGGGCGAAACTCGTCGACGATCAACGAGATTGCTGCGGAATACCGGGAAGAGGAAAAATAAATTGATCCTGAACGGGTCAGCGTAAGAGAATTCCGGTCTATGGAGTCGGATTCGAATTTTCAATGAACTTCCGATAAATATGCATGCTCCACGAATATAAACGGATTTTGAAAAAAGGAGAAATGTTTAATTATTCCGTACATGACATCTGTCATTCATTTCATAATATAATGTATACCCGAGATGTCCCACGTAACATTTATCACAATTTTTCGACACTTTCAGTAATTTGCCAAACAAATATTTCAGAGGAAAGTTAATCAATTTTCACACAATAATACGCTGCTACTCAAAACGATTCCAGATCTATTTGGGATGCGTATGCGCGAATCAATTTCCTTCGTTCGAGAGAGTGGAATATTTTACATTATGCAGTATCTGGAGACAGTTCAACAGACATAAACAATTGTAACTATCTACTATTTAATCTAATTTACTCACCAAAATATATTTAGTACTTATTAAGAAATAAATTTTGTGTTGATTTTCTGAAAAATAAAAATGCAGAATCGACTGGCATGAAATTCACATTTTTAGCCAAATTAGTGAATGACATTCTGCCTTATCAGGCCAATATCGAAGTCATTATTAAGTCAAATCATAAAAAGTTAAAATTTCCTATATCTGTCAAACTGTCAATGTAGAGCAGACTAGAAATATTTAAAGCACTTATACTATGAATTATACAGTGATTATAGATACGTACGTTATACACTAATAATAAGTACGTACTATGAGGTAAAATCTCGTGGAAGCCATCCAGAGAGCAATAACACAAAATAAAAGACTCGCGTCAGCAATCGCTTAAAGCAGATCAAATATTATCCGAAGCGTCTTGTTGGAAGAAATATTATCGTGCAACTTTCTGTCTAAAGAATGGCGGTAATCCGGTGGTGATGCATCGTCCAGGCGCATTAAATGGGTCAACGTGGTTCGGCGGCTGAGAAAGTAAAGAGGGATTTCGAGGAAATATTTCGTTCATTTATTTCTTTCGGTTTGAGAAAGAACGTAACTGAAAGAACAGTAGCCGTAGCCTTTTGTCTCTTGTACATCTTATCTCTTTACACGTGACGCGACGGCGTTTGTTTCTTTCAAATAAAAATCTGGCATCGTCCAAAAAATTTTCGTCATCTCTACCAGTATGTCTTCAAACTAAATTATCTATATCGAACAAACGAATCTGATAAGTTAATTATAATCCATAAAGTTCAACACTGACTCACTTAGGCAAGCATTTTTTTACATAGTGTGGATGACACTAAAATGAAGGATTAACACATTGACAGAACAATGATTAATAGAATGAGTAGGTGTAATTATGGATTGCTTTCGATGAAAAATTGGAGGTGGCCCAGGGATTAACGGTACAATCGAGCATTCGTAACGCGAGGACCTCTATTATCGGATTTCGTTTAACCTTACGAATATCCCCATAAATATTTATCGATACGACTTTCGCGGTAGTCAGCCGATTTCATCTCGGCGAGCTTTCTGAAACATCCCTGTTTCCCTCCCTCGCTCTTCCAAACTGAATCGTATCTACCCCGGGGAAAACTTTACTTCGGGAAGTGGAAAACTTGTCGTCGGATCGATTTAACACCGTAAACGATGATCAGCTCCGCCGCGGAAGAATGTAAATGTCCCGGAACCCACGATCGCGTTTACCACTACGTTAACTTCCTCCTGTAATTCGATGAATGAATTTTGGATTTCGTTCGTTTCTAAACGAAAACACACAAACCTTCCTTTCAAAGGTTTTCGCTTGGCACTCTTTGAAGCCTTTTTATTTATTGGTCAATGAAAGTATGATTAGAAAAATATTTTCACGAGATAAACTCCGATGGCAGCGCGATGAGGCAGACTGTTAACACGTTCACTGCCAACTACGAGTTATCGCGTAGTTTGTTTACTTGGCATATTTATGCAGTTACGATGAAATTCGTGGTAGTATATCAATATAAATATGAATAGGTAGCCTCAGGGAAGAGAATAAAAATCAAGACTGGCTTAAATGAACAGAAAATTTATTTTACATTACAAAATATTTATTGATAAATGATTAGAAAATATAATCACCAGAACTCTGAAGAATGTCGTGGCAGTCAATGTGTTAATATGACCCATAAAATTAGCTAAATACCTAGATTTACGGAAATACACTTTTTCCCCTCATATGAAAATATTTTCCGGTCTTCAGGTACCTCTGAGAGAAGATCTACCTGAGAGATATACCTGGCTACCAGGAAGTATTTTCATACAAGGACAAAAAATATATTCCCATAAACCCATATTCTGTACTATTTTTTAAATTTTTACTCACGTTACTACTCTAGCCCCTTAAGAACGTTTATAGTTCATTTTTTCAGTACTACAGGGTTCATACTCTTCTAAATTTCCATTTATGTCTGCAATTCCGAGAGTAAGAAGGAGGGAAGAAAGAAATCCAACCAGTGTTCTCTTGATTCTCGTGCAAGAAAGTCGCTAGACGATCGGTTGTATGAAAATATAACCACATTATTGAAATACTGTCGGGCGCACTTGCTCGACGGTGGCCGTAGTAAAACTGAACGGGAGGAGGGGGTACTCGATACCGACACGTAAATTTTCTCGACACGGTGTTGTACAGTGTACACAGCTCGTATGCATGGGCTCGCGTCTAGAAACCGAGGCCCGAGGTGAACGCGTGCTCACGCGACAACTTTCGATTATCCGGTTAATAAATCGTGAACGCGTCGCTGCATCGGGGCCACGTCGCCTACCCGGTAAATTTATGAAAAGCAAACTATATAACATTCTTATATTGAGGCCCGTATCGGTTTACGAGCTCGTAAACCCGGTATGCATCGCGGTTGGTGCATTATAATATCGCGCAGTGAAGGTTCGTTGGTCCCAGTCAGAGGTCTCTGGGTTTTAACGCTTTGTCACAAGTTGAATAATGTAATACCACACGATAGCCCGATTCTGATAAATAATGGATAATCCTTATATTTTTCCTTTATATGTGTAGGTGATAAGTTCATTATTTTCGTTTAATGATTCATCTATTCACTTTATTTGTTCTGTGAGTTCATATTGCATTATTAAATAAGGTATTTGCCGTTAAACATACAGTAGCGTGCAAGAGATTCGACTATATGCAAAGTTTTCTCACACGTTTAATTGACAACAAGTAAACTTTATTATAAACTATTGATTCCTTTAAGATTGTATGAGCCGTAATATGTCTGCCAAAATTTTCAGACATCTAATAAAAAGCTGTATCCAATATTTGAAGCAATGAATTTTTAGAAAAGTTTATAATTACAGAGGAGTTAGGTTTATAAAATTTATTCGATCTGTTTTTCTCCATCACAAGGAATTTTTATCTCATAATTTTTAATATTTTAATACACAGTTTTGGCACTATAGATTGTATTTGACTTGTATTGTACGTAACTTGCAACTGTCTACATGTCCAATAATTCTTACTTTCACATACTTTTTTATATATCTTAAATAATATCTTCAAAATTGACATTATTTCGATGTTAAAATATTCTTAAATCATATATTACGAATTATACAAAATTACAAAATTCTATCATTGTTGCATTCATATTTCTTTTATAAATGAAATCAAAATTCAAGATTTAATAACTTTTTCAATAGATACGCAAAATTTCTAGATATTATTATTTCAGTATAGTGTTTTATTAATGTTGGTCACTGAAAATTTCTATGGTTTATCATTGTTTTAATATATAAATTCATACAACCTCAATGAACAATAAATACGAATTGCTAGCATTACATTTTTGAACACGTTAATTCAACATTTTTTTTAAATAAACACAAATGTATGAATAAATGGCGCCATTGTTTTTTGTAGTTCTTTTTTATATGTGCCCATGAGTTCAATACTAGTTAAAATTTCATTCGAGTTTCGTTTCAAAAAAGTAAACTGTCATTATATGTGTTCGTATTGACATAGCAAATTTTACTGGACACCTGCAATAAGTTGAAAATAAACAAATTAATGCAGTTTACACCACACCGGTTTTTTCGCGCGTGAGAAAAATAGTTCTAAAACTGCAATTAAATTCAAAGCGCGGAGAAGAGTGTATCATAAAGACATCGAGAATTATCGCGCACATTGAACGTGCTATCCGGTGATAATAATTGCAGCTAATTAAAACCGAAACGGTAATTAAATGAATGACCCGTCGAGTTAGCCGCGTGCATTAACGTGATGTTTCAACTATAAAAGCAACTTTTATGATTTTCGAGCAACTAACGATACTTTATCGAGCCGTAATTGCGTTTGTCAGATGAGAGATCAATTACACGACGTCAGGAACTAGTTTCAAATTCTACCAACGCTCTAGGTAACGAATTTCGCAATTTGACGACGTTTACTGTTATGTCATTAATTATTTTTACAATTAATTTCAGAATACTTTATTTGGAAATAAATTCAATTTTGTAGAATAGTATCTCTTTATGTGATATTGATTAAATAAATTTCAAAATCATTAGAATTTTGTTTAATGATATTTGGATCAATATAATCATAGTTACTATGCATCGTAAAAGTAATTATAATTAACAATAGTTATTGAAAAGTTTTTAAGCGGTATTACAGAAAAATGTTGTGGAATTATTGGACCGGTTAAATATTCTCATACGCCGCGGCGGAGAGAACGACAGATAAGTTCGTTAAGCGGATTTCACTCGTGCTGCACGGCGCCAAATCGTTGACTTATGCCGAGAGCAACTGTTTACAGGGTAAACTTGAACACAGTTTGCTCTCTCCGTTCTGCTTGGATTTCTATTCACCTCATCGCGTGCTCCGATAATTTTAAATGCTACGTGTCCACTTTTAATTCCACACGGCTGTTTGTTTAATATTTTTATTACTATACATACTATACATACGACAGAATATTAGCATACACTTTTTCTGTGGACATCGTAGCAAGCAGACTGCAATTGTATTGAATGACAAGTTTTTACTTAAATTAAGAAAAAAGAAACAAAAGTAAGTGTGGTACAAAATTATCAATAAGTCTGTAATTTGTTATGGAAATTGTGTCAAACTTGTTCCAAACGATGTAGAATCCATTTGTACGTATATTCATAACTAAGAAAGTGCCCTCGATTCACTTTCGATTCCTGGTACCAACGAAAGTCAATAATTTTAGTATTCCACGGTGGGCAAACACGGTAGCCCACGTTGTTAAATTTGTCGAAATTGAATATTAATCGAGAAAATCGACGTTAAACGCGGCGATTTCAACTTCAAACGTTCGAAACAGGAAACCAGTCTGAGTGTAATCAGTTTCGGAGGGATTATGAGAACGCGCGCAACGCGAAGGGCCGTATGAATATTCATTCGACACGATACAATAAAAGGCTGGGTACGAATAATGCCTCAGGAGGATTCGGGACGCCTGTCGTTTCCGAAGCTGCGTATTTGGACAAAGAATTTGGAAAAGAGCACGAGCTCAACAGCGGCTACTGCGAACCCGCGTAATTAAAGCAACCACTCAACCTCTCTCTCTCTCTCTCTCTTTCTCTCTCCTTCTCTTTCTCTCGCTGGATTATTTAAATCAATGTCACGCAGGTTCTCCGGAGGCTCGTTACGAAATACGGGCCAATTACCATTAAGAGGTCGGACCCGATGGTCCGAAGGGTGGAAGAAAGACGTATTCCCATGCGAAGGTAAAGGAGTCTAAAATTGCCCGACGCACCGGTCCATCCCTTTCGGCAATAAACTCCAAAGTCTTGTAATAATCCCATACCCTCTATCCGACGAATTTCATTCTCCCCTTCCTACCCGCGTCTACTCCTAAAGGGTAGCAAACGTGAAAATGTCGGAAGTTCGCTCGTGATTTTCGTAATTAGTGCGAGAATACGACGCAGCTATTTATTTTATTGATATTTTACAAGCTCACGCCTGGAAAACTTATAATTCACGATCCTTTAATAAAAAACTATGAATCAATTATTGAAAGATAGAAACAAAATACTAGTCAGTATTTAATAAAGATTAATATATTTTAATCTTACTTTAAATTGATTCTATGGAACAAGTTTTAATTGATTATACAGGTTCTGATTATACAATCGCAGACGGATTGATTGTACATAAAAAATACATAAACAAATACATAAGAAAATATACAATCAATTTTGTACACGCATATTCGGAGGATATTCAAAGTCGATTTTCTCGAAAACGAAGCTTCAATAGAAAAATACCATATCTTTTAATTTATTTTCCCATGTACCCTCTTGATGGTTGTACCATCACTACTG
Organism: Ceratina japonica; assembly: GCA_019453355.1. Lineage (NCBI taxonomy): Eukaryota > Metazoa > Arthropoda > Insecta > Hymenoptera > Apidae > Ceratina > Ceratina japonica. The sequence goes on along the minus strand of SMSR01015365.1, from coordinate 141 downwards.
AAACACTCTGTTTAATTCTATATACTATACAAAACGCATACTGTATTCTTTTATACAGTTTACTATGTCAATTTCTAAATAAAGAAAAAAAAGGCTATTATGGAAGAATAATAAATGTACAGGATGAAGCAATGAAATAAA